>CABFWB010002074.1:76404-118632 GCA_902151455.1 Timema bartmani | reverse complement strand
AAAGGTCTCCGAAGAGACGTAAGTCGAAGCCCTCACCTTGGCAAAGCCAGTGGAATAGTTAGTGAGGAGTTGAACCAGACAGCCTATTTTATACAATTCCAGGCGTCGATATTGCCTCAGAGAGGGGGGATCCAAGGGGAAGGGAAAACAAACGAAAGGAGACGAGCAACGCCCTAGGTGGGAAAAAGGTGAAGCTCTGGGAAATTATAGATAGCGCTAATAACCTTTATTTTAAGGGAACCGGAACTGCTCGAATCAAGCCAGTGACTATCTTCTTTGTGGGCGGGGCCATAATCCGAGTTAAACTGAAGACACTTGCCCCACTTTTAGTGCCGGTCGGGGTTCTCTCGGGAACGTGTGTGTGTGAGACTAGTCGTCGAGTAGGACCGTTCAACAGGCAGTTGGTGAGTACAGGCCCATATTACTCCGTGTAGGATCGTTTATAATTGTCCATGTTTGTGACACCGTCACAGTGCCAACTACGCTGGCACCACAAATTTTACGGGAGGCAACCAACTCACAACGGTCATCTCCAACACCCATACCAGAATCCCCCGGGTCCAACTCGAGGGGAACTCCCGTGTCCACCTCGGGGAAATAATAGCCTGGGGCTGAGGTCAATATGCCCATTGTTTCATCTGTTACACCAGTGGCAGAAGTGGGAGATGGAAAAGGTGAGGCTGCGAAGGCGATTACCACTGGTGCTATATAAAAGGCCCAGCGAGTGGGAAACCTGATGTTGACGAAAACTGGGACACAGACACACCTCTCCGACCTTTATGGAGTATCCTCTGCTATTGACCAAACCTTTTGTAGCCTCGACACAGCTGCTCCCTTCCTTTGGGAGGTTCACCCGGATCTATGTGGCAGCGATCATTACCTCATTCTGATTCCACCTATTTAAGATCATTACAGTATAGCGCAGGCACCCCAATGGGTACTTAAAAGTGCTGACTGGGATAAGTTTTGTGAGCTCACCGTATTTGATAGACCCTATTCTCCTGACGTCAATCTTAGAACGGGACATTTTACTTCGACGGTCATTGCGGCGGCTAGGGATTCCATCCCAAAGTCCTTGATAAATCCTGGCCACCGACCTGTTCCATGCTGGAACGATGAGTGTCGGTTGGCCATTTTTGACCGTTGGAGGGTTCTACGTCTCTTTCATCGACGTTCCACTTTGGAGAATCTGGAGTCATTCCATATTCTACGTGCTCAAGCTCACCATGTCACTCGTGAAAGCAGAAGAGAGTCTTGGAGACAGTTTATTTCTAACCTTACAATTTCCACTCCCACAACTAATATTTGGGATACTATTCATAGATTACGTAGTAGCCATAATTCCACAAATAATATATCTGCCCTATGTCTAACAGTTTGTTTATCTCCACTCCTGTGGAGGTCGTCAATGTATTGGGGTCGATGTTTGCCCCAATTTCAATCACTGCGAGCTACTCCAATGATTTCGCAGTGCAGAAGCGAAACATTGATCGCAATACTATCGACTTTGGTCGGAGTCAGGGGGAGGACTATAACTCCCCCTTCACTATAGATAAACTGACCTATGTTTTGTCCCAGGTGGGTAGCACAACTTCCGGTCGTGACTACATCCACTATGAAATGTTGTGCCAGATGCCCCCTCCTGGACAGGCATTCTTGTTAGACTGTTACAATAGTGTTTGGGAATCTCGTTAGCTACCAACACTTCGGAGGCAGGAAACCGTTATTCCTATACATAAAAGTGACAAAGATAAATTAGAGCCAACTAGCTTTAGAACCATAGCCTTAACTAGTTGTGTTTGTAAAATATTGGAAAAAAATTATAAATTAACTGTATTTATGGTATTTAGAACCCCGCAATCTACTATCCAATATTCAATGTGGTTTTCACCGTAACCGATCCACGGTTTATTATCTTGTCCGCCTAGAGACAGCAACTCGTGATGCCCTCCTCACTAAACAGCATCTTTTGACTATCTTCTTTGACTTGGAGAAGGCGTACAACACCACCCGGCTTTACGGCATTTTAGAAACCTTTTTAAATGGGGGTCCCGAGGGAACCTGCCCATTTTTATTGATAATTTTATGTCAGGTAGACACTTCCGGGTAAGGTTGAATAACACCTTATCCGATGATTTTATCCAAGTAAATGGGGTGCCTCTGGGTAATACTTTAATATTCTTGTTACTTTTATTTGATTTTAAACTAACTTGGATCCCCCACATCAAAGACCTGAAAGCAAGGTTTGTCAAAGCACTGAAATTGCTTAAAGTAGTTAGTTTTCGCTCTTGGGGTGCTGATAGGAACACCTCGATGCACCCCTATAGGGCCTTGGTAAGATCAAAACTTGATTACGGCAGTTTTGTTTATGGATCAGCTAGACCTCCGGCGTTAAAGATGTAAAATAGTGTCCACCACACCGGCATTCGACTGGCCACTGGTGCTTTTCGTACTAGTCCAGTCGTCAGCATCTGTGCCGACGCCTGTGAGCCCCCTCTTTCTTACCGGTGGTAGGTGTCGAAACTACATTGCATGACAAGCATGTTGCTTACCATCCTGTGTTTCATCCCCCCAACTGTGTCTTGTATGAAACCAAATGGTATAGTACTAGTCCGGGTGGGATCCGGATGCTATTGATCTTTGACACGTATGAGATAGTCCTGCCAAAGGCTAGCCCCACATCTCCAGGTCGAGATTCTCCGTGTAAGATCCGCCTGCCTCAATGTTATTTCGATCTTGCCGTGTTCCCTAAAGTGACCACCCCACATATTATATATGAGAGGACCTTTAACGAGCTCCTCTCCACTGGCTTTTAGGGCTTTAAGTGCATCTACACGGATGGTTCGGATTCCACGAGTGTTCTGTTGGCCTTGTCCACTTTGTACTCCAAGAATCCACTCGTACAGATGATACACGAACAAAAATTTAAAAATTGATTTATTAAACGCCCGGCTCGTTTTATGCTTGATTTCTGGTCACGTTGATCTTTTAGGAAATAAACTGGTGGAGCAGTCAACCAAGCAGGTAGTTCATCTTCCTCTTGAAGCGAGTTTAGGTTTAATTTTTTTTAGATCTAAAGGGTTATGTTCGGCGTGGGGTCATACGCACCTGGCACGAGCAGTGGGTTTCGACCCCTGTTTAGAACAAGCTACGGTTCATCAGGGATGGTGTGTCATCTTGGCCCTCCTCTATGCGAAAGTCTAGAAGAGAATAGGTAATCGTGATAAGACTCAGTGTCGGGCATACATTAAGTGTGTGGATTTTGCGATGCTCCCCTTAGTGTGTACCACATTTTGGTGGAGTGTCGCAAGTATGCCCTTATTCGCCTGGCTCTTGGTTTAAATGGTGATCTTCGTTGTTTTTATTACTACGCGACAATGTGGATGAGTCATATGTTCACTCCATTTTATAAGCCAGGTGAATATTTTAGAGGTTATTTGAGTCACTTATAGAAAGTGGCTCATTTGGATTTTATCTCATATTGAGATTATTTTTAGCATTTTTAGTACACTTTAATATGTTTGTTTTGTCTTTTTAACATTTTAGTATACTTTAATAAGTTCGTCTTGTCTTTTTAACATTTTATATCTTAATATGTTTGTTTTTTCTTTTTAACTTACTTTTTATATTTTAAAAGGTTTGTTTTGTATTTTTAATGTTTTGTATATACACCTGTGTTTTTTTAGCATGTGTATCATTCAGCCCATCCTAATAGTTCATTTGAGTACTCCTATGGAGTGCCTCAATTAGGTATTCTCTCATATTGAGTTTTTTATACACATTTTTAGCATTATATATTGTTATTTATTTTATGTCCACCCACTTACTCCAACAGGTGGACTCTTTATTATGACTCTTCCCTATGGGGATTTTACTATGTATTCTATATCTTATATGGCCCTAATGACCTCATTGTGCCGACGGGCCTCTAAACAATAATAATAATATTAGCTTTAATAATAATTAATAACAAAACTACACCTGGACACTGGAATCTAACCCGGGAGCTTTGGCTAAGAGCATCAATGCTCTACCACTGAGCTATCTAGGTTCAGTCCCGTGCTTAAGGTTACTCTTCACTCGTAGTTTAATACTGAGTCTGTGATGGAAGTGTGAAGATCGTCAGCTACATAATTATGAGCTACAATTATTATAATCGCGAGCTATCAGATACTACAGCCATCGGTGTATCAGTGGTGCTATTGTTTATCTCCCTCTATTTATGATTAAATGAATAAAAAAAAGAGAGGGGTTACACGCTGGCATGTCCTAAAATTTCATTTGTTAAATGTAGATTGGATGGTGGGGAATATAATTCATATGATTAGCCGTTATTTTAAACTTAAGTAACCTTCCTCCTTTGGCCTTTATATTTATACAATTTTTTTTTCAAATTAGTTAAGAAAATTATGTAGGTGCGTTGTGGAAATTTACAGACATTTACGTGAGATGTGAAAGTATTTTCTAATTTAAACTCTTAAATTTTATGTAACACATAATTGTACCAAATTTGGTTCATATCGGTTGAGAACAGTCGACGCGATGGGGAATATGACTCAATGATAGACTTGATGACGTGCACTGTAGGATATTTTCTGGTAGAAAATATCTATCTTGGTACGCTTTTTATTCAGTGACGTAGCCAGGATTTCATTTCGGATGGAGGGGTCTAAAGAAAAGTTCTTCCTTCCCTCATATATTGGTCTGTTCGCAACCATCCCAGTTGTAACCCCCCACCTCTTGCAACCAGTGCAAGTACACATAGTAATTGTGTTAAATCACGGATTTGTTTTAACCAAAACAAGAATACCATGATATTGATAGACTACAGGTTATAGAATATTTTCAAGCAGAGATACCATAGTAGAAAAATGCTAAAAATATTATTTTTTCTAAAACACAAAAATATAGGTACAAGATTAAAATGAAATAAGAACAGTCCTAAGTAACTATTTAGGTTTACATTAAAAGAAAAGTTCTTCACAAGTCAAACGTACTGAAACACATATAATGAAGTATATACAAAAATCAGTTTGTAGTTCATCCAAACAAGTGAAATAGGAACCAAAATACTTATTATTATTTAATACAGTTCATAACAACAATCTCCGTGCCTGTTTTATTGCCATGATGTCCTAGGCACTGTCTAGATTGACGTCAATCTCCCAGTGACATTAAAGGAGAGCAATAACACTGAGTCTCTCATGCCAAAACCCCCAGAAGTCTGTTGATTTTGAGAAGAAATGCTTTGTTACATTTTTCTAAAACCTACAAGATCTCAGTATCCTGTTTCATTTTTGTCACTCTTTCACACCATTTATGGTATTCTCCTTTAAATGTAGTTAAAGAACACTTGTATATGTAGTAAGACGAGAGAGCTTCTAGTCTATGGGCTTTGTCAGATGAAGCAAAACCAGGTTAGGAGGACTTGAAAAAATTGTCGTCTTCATTCCTCGTAAATCTCTATTTCATACTTTCTATAAGCTGATCTAATTATGGTATGAAGATGGAGACGCGGTAATAGTCCTCAGCTGATCGTGTTGCGGGATTTTCTCAAAATATCTGCCGTTTATTGGTTCTAGGAGATTGTATGTCAGTGTTGAAGAGATCATTTGATAGCTTGGAAGCAGAATCAAAGGTCTGTTTGAAATCAGCTTCAGCATTATTTTGTAGTTCCTGCAGAAATGAAATAACCTCACATGAGAACCTTAAAGCAGCGGCTAGCTCTTACTTTTGGCTTTGAAGGAATATTGAAATCGGAAGGGTAATACTAAAGATCTTTTCACACACTAATAAAGAAACCAAGACGCTTCTTTTATATACGGTTGCGAAAAATGTACCAGCTACTCCTGAACTTTGATTACCTGATTCAGAAATTTCTTCAAGACTGACACAAATAGGCTTCAGCAGCTCAACAAAGTTCAGCCCACTTGCGCGGCGTTCAATGAATCTGGTTTCACACAAATCAAGGAGTCTTATTTTCCTACAGTCTGGCACATAAACTTGGACAGCATCTTTTAGTGTCTGACTGGCATGCGCATTCTTTCTGAAAAATCTAGCAAATTCTCTGATGACATCTAAGCAGTGCCTCACACTTGGTGTAGACATGGATTTTGACAGTGGTAAGTTAAGTCTATGGCTAGCACAATGCACGTATATTGCTTTTGGATATTGCTCCCTTAGTCTGGCTTGAACACCCTTTTCATAACCAACCATGTTGAAGACGCCATCATAGCCCTGGCCTACACATTTAGTCATATCAAGCCTTAACCTCATACATTTTTGTAAAATAGATTTTGCAATGTTTTCGCCGGTCATATCATAAATAGGAACAAATCCTAGAACATCCTCATGCAATACTGGCATTTCTGAATCCAAAGATACATACCTGATACATAAAGACAGTTGTTCAGTAGTGGAAATATCCAAGGTTTCTTCAGCCAGAATAGAAAAGCAGTCTGCATCATTCATTTTTTAACAACTGCTTCTTGGATGATGATTGCACTGATATCAATAATCCCATTTTGAATATTTGCACTTAAATACGTAGCATTCTTCCGACTATGCAAACTATGTTTTTTTTTATTGTCATCACCCGCATTTGCCCTAAATATTAACAAGGCCCGAAACTTCCCATCATTTTCCAATGGTTTCTCTAAAGTAATAGGACCGTTATCATTGTCACCTCTTAAAGGAAGCTCATGTTCTCCACAAAACAGTACTGTTTCTACTATAGGTCTCAGTGCTACCCTGTTTTCTTCACGCTCTTTTACGCGTTGAGTGTTTAACTGACTTGCAACATCATCACTAGTTCCTGGTAAAACCTCCATGAAATTGTCTGAACTAACTATACTCTTACGGTGGTATTAAAGTTTGCTGTGGCTATCAAATTTAGCAAGTGCATTTTTCCAAAGTCTGAAAGGACCATTAACAAATGAACCAGGACTTTCATGACTTCCTTTACCAGTGCCACAGGCTTCATTAAAAAAACACTTTGCAGTATACACCATCTTCTATCTTAGAGTAAGCTAACCAAGGCCACTTGTCTATCCAATGAGGTTGAAATTTCAGTTGCTTGGTATTGAACTCAGTTGATGAGAATTTGAATGGCTGCTTATGATTCATATACTTTGTCAAAATGTTCTTCTTCAAATTGTCATCCAACTTTTCGTATTTCCCTAAATTTCCCAAATCAAAAGTATCTGGCTGAAAGCATTTAGGGTGTAGGCTTGTGGCTGATACAACTAACGCAGGTGTTGATTGAGATGGTGAATCATTTGTCATATCAAGATAGCGACATTTGTCATGTGCTGGACCTTTTCCTATTTCTTTATCATTATGGGCTTTGGCAATTGAAGTGTCACTAGTCCCTGGTAGCGATGATGGTATTGAAGTCTCTGAAGAAAAATGTATATGTATATCTAAGCAAATTACTTAACTAAGCCACGCAACAGCATTCATAACAATGAAATATAAAAAAAAATACATTACAAAAAAAAGACCAAAATGTTGATTATTTTCAACCCATTTTACTTACCTGTTTATAAAAGAGTTATTTAAGGGAGTAACTAAAAACGGCTTTGTGGAATGACTTAAAATTATATATACATATTCACTTATATAAATACAAGTTTCGAAAAGATTTTACTGTAATCTCCAGTGGCGTATTCTGATAAATTTAACAGGTATGCTGTTCTATAGTATTCGCAAGAAAAGTTTGGTGATCCATCCTCACGAAAAATATGAAATATTGGCAATTTAGAGGTTATTTTTCATGTCCAACAGAGTGAAAATAAAGAGGTGGGGTCAAGATTATCTACCCCCTCTCCCACCAACATGCCAGATTTCCTCCTCCCTTCACCCCATGACTTCGTTTAATTTATAAGCCATAAACAACTTTTTTCTAACTGTAATTAAATTGTCTGTAAGGATTCTTACCTTTTCTGCTAGATGGTGCACCTGTCTTAGAAGAGTGTCTGTTAATATCACTACACTAGAATATAGGCTACAAAGATCAACATAATAAAACTGTCACTATCAAAGAAAATCACTTATATTCACACAAATTATAGTTTTTTGTCCAATTTTATTTGAAAGTGAAGTCCAATCTACGAGATTTCATTATAAAGTGGTCAATTACTTTGTTTTTGAAGGGAGTATTCTTTCTTAAATGTTTAAGAAGCTCTTTTTCAATTGAAATCATTGATAGTCCAGTTAATCTTTCCTCGCCTTGTTTTGATCTACAGAAAGTTTTTATTCTTTTCAAAGCAGAAAAGGTTCGCTCTACAGTTGCGGTGGTGGACGGAATTGTCCATATTAGGGTAGCCAATTTATACACTTCTGGCATTACTGAGTCTAAATCATTTTGTCTCATGTATGGAACAATTTTCATTGCAGACATATTTTGAAATTCTTTCGAACTATACAAGACGGTAAGCTCATTCTTAAGCCGTATGTAGTCGAAGATAGGACCATATATATCTTTCAATTTGTTAAAATGCTCCTCGGGAAATGTATTTTTATTAGTAAAAGTGTTATATTTAGTATGATCCAAAAGAGAAATGAAATACAGATCATGAAATGATGAAAACCTATCAGTAATTTGTATCAAAAGATGATCACAAATTTCATTAAATAGCCGCTTGAAGCGTTGGTTAGGCTCATCATTTAAATGCTGTCTCTTTTTTTGCTGATCTGGTTGAAATTCAGGGGATGATTTCTCCCACAACTTTTTAAATCCACTGTCCCTAAAGTCTTGAATCAGGATTTTAACTTCTGAAATTTTCTCAAAACAATATGAAATATCCATACTTTTGGATTGCAAAATATTATATAATATATCAGTGTGACAAAATATAATAGAGAAAATATCAAGTAAGAAACCTGTTTCAAAACTATTTAAAAATGACAAAAATCCTTGGGATTGAACAATTGTGTCACTGTCCCAGTCTCCTGGATTTTCTAAAATGTTTTCAAAAAAACTTAACAAACATGTTTTGAACTCATGCACAGTGTTTACAAGTCGCGATGAAAAATTCCAACGAGTAGGTGCTACTTTTGGCAATTTTTTAGCAACAAACTTTGTTAGGGCTTCATTTCGTTTTGTTGACTTTGAAAAAAAAGCTGCTAGACCAGAGAGAGATTGGAAAAAGATGCGACACTGAGCAATACACGACACAGATTGCTGAAGCACTAGGTTAAGAACGTGACTGTAACAATGAACAAATAATGCTCGTGGATAATGTTCGCGTACTTTCTTTTGCAATCCACCAATATTTCCTGACATCACAGCTGCACCATCGTAAGTTTGAGCAACTAACTTTTCTCCAAAATTAAAAGATTTAGCTACTTGAAGGACATGTTCACACAAAGCTACAGCTGATCTGTCTTTACTCACGTCAGCAAAGTGCAGAAAGCGTTCTTGCACATTACCACTTTCATCTACATAGCGAACAACTGATGATA
Source organism: Timema bartmani (assembly GCA_902151455.1). Taxonomy (NCBI): domain Eukaryota; kingdom Metazoa; phylum Arthropoda; class Insecta; order Phasmatodea; family Timematidae; genus Timema; species Timema bartmani. The sequence goes on along the minus strand of CABFWB010002074.1, from coordinate 109,167 downwards.
GTTGTGATTTGTTGCTGACATCCGTTGTTTCATCCAACAATATCGCCACAAACTGTGTTTTAGACACTTCTTCAAGGATTGCGTCACTCAATACACTATTAATAGATTGAATCAAATCGTTTTGAATTTGAGGGGACGTACCTCTAAATACAGTTGAACTATTTAAATGGTCTGCAAGTAAAGAGTCATATTCACTAACATAATCTAAAAGTTCCCTATAATTTCCTTTGTTTAAAGAATCTTCTGATTCATCGTGACCACGAAATGGTAGCTCTTGTTTAGCTAAAAAGCACACGGCATCAATGAGTCGCTCGAGTATCTGTCTGTTTTTCCGAACTTTTTCATTATGTTGAGACACGTTAATCTTTAATTGTTCGTTCAACTGTAAATCAATACGTGTCCTACCAAAAGCTTTTTGCTGAAGGTGAGCACTAATATGGTTCTTTGACCGTTCATGTTTTAGGACAGATTTTGTTAAAACATTTAAGTTCCCAAAACCCTTCTTTGTCCACACAGTACACTCGTTAGAAAAAAGCAAACAGGACCAACAAAATAACTTATTAAATTTAGAACTGCCCGCCAACCACTTTGTTTTATCATAGTTTGAAATATTAAAATGTCTAACATATTCACACTTTTTGTCTTTATGTTCTGTTACGAGTAGTGGCAGAGATGGACATGGCCTACCTTTATTAAAAATAAAAAGTTTTTCACTATAAGATCTACTACTAAATGAGTGATTTAATAAATCCTCCACTGGACAGTTTAGCACTTCTTCATTCATAATGCAATAATATCAATATACAAGTTTCCTCAAAATATAACTAATTGTTTATATACAGTACACCGATATTAAATCACAAAAGCCTAGACAACATTCTAGGATAAAATAAATAAACTAAAAGCGCGACCTAAATTCCAAAACGACCTACTACACGCCCGAGAACTACGAGCACTAAATACTTCAGTTCAAAATAAAAGAATCCCTCCACTACTCTCAACTGCTGGGCGGGTGAAAATCATGTTGCCAAATACATGTAGATAAATTATTCTATAGTGCAAAGGTATTGCACCGCAATTATTTAAGAAAACTTTATTTTAATGCTTGGTACAAGAAGTATCTTTTATTTTTACAAATACATGGATTAATTTAATATAATTTTACTTTAATTATGTTAGGCTATAATAATTAATCATAATAATAATTGATAGCTAGATTTATTTTTCAACATTTGGCACAAGTGCCTCCTTGCTTGCTGTTCGAGAATAGCAAGCCTTTAGTGGTAAAATTGTCGGTTTATTGTCCTATGTTTGGGGTTTGAGGAGAGGAGGGGTGGCTGTCACACAGACATTGGACAAGGTCATTAGGACCTCTCTTTCTTGAAGTGAAAGCTAGCTTGCGTTTCTCAAACAGCAAGCCTTTGGAGTTTGCTGATAGGTAAGAGCACTTGGAAGAAGAATGATTCAAAACACAATAATATCGGAAAATTAACAAATATAGATTTTCTAAGTATACATCTTTTGCAAATAATTATGGGTATGCGGCGCAGGACTAGCATACCCAAAGAATACGCCACTGGTAATCTCATTATGAAGTTCAAAATGTTAGCCATTTTTTAATTTTAAAAATTTAAAAATTCCATTTGCTCAAAATAGTCTCAAAATATTTTGATTAAAATTTGTTAATTTCTAGTAGAGCTATAGTAGAGGTGTTAACTGGGAAGTATCCCCCTCCAAATATTATCAATGTTGCCCTTGTAATATCCCTAGTCACTTAGGAGTTTTTTTTTTCTTATTTCAGAAGCCTAGAGTTGGTAAATAACTGTCTCACCCATCTCAAAATATATCTCTCGTGGCACTCCTGACTACACCATGTAAAATTAAAAATCAATACGCCAAATTTTAGCTTTCTACCATTACGAGAAGTTGAAGAAAACCCTCGGACAGACAGATATACGAGTATCTCTTCGGAAATATAAATGATATTTAGACTAATATTAATTATTTATACATATATATTGTGGTGAAAAAAAAATATTAAAAAATACAATGTACATTGATGTAATAAATAAAAAAAGACACAATAAAATTTAAAGAGTGATTGTAATTATTGTTGTAAATGATATCCTTAAATAAACCCTACCTAGTAAGGCATGCCTTCTATGTTATAAAATTAATAGAAGTATTATTGAGCAATACTTGAAAATGTTAAACTCTCACTTGAATTGTGAGGATAAAAAATATATATAATTATTGACACAGTGATATTTCTTTAAATAAAATAACGGGATTTTAACAAGAAAAAAAAATTATCCTTTATAATATGTAACAATAATGTTATGATTCTTTAATAAACAAAAATATTGTTCTGAGGTTGACAAACTGTAAACTTTATGGATTGAAAACTGAAGTTATTTATCCTTCTTTAATAATTTTAGATATTATAGTCAATTATTTAAACACTGAACAGGATGATTATAGATTAATTTGATCCCACCCAAAAATGTTCGATCTATTGTGAATGTTGACCCAAGGCTACGTCAACAATTAAATTCTAGATCTTAAATTTTAACAAAATCTTCCTTGTAAACTTGCACTTGACCTTCCTCACAGGTTAATCTGTATTTTTAGTGAAATTTTGGCTAATGAAATTTACAATTAACCATGACAAAATATCATTAAAGGATCCCCAGATCGGGTCCTTCCTTACGCTTCCCAAAACAATTTTCGAGTCAACAAACAAAAACTTTAACAAAACACAAACATGTTCTTTTTGTTTTTAAATAAACAATCTCCGGCCTAGGAGAAAATATAGTCACCGAGATTTATAACAAAGAATAAAACAAACAATCTTAACTATTTAAATATTGAAAGTATTACTATAAAGATAACTAAACATTATAATTAGGATATATTAACATAAGTCATCTTTAAAATTAATTTAAATTTGACACCAAAAAAACCAAACGATAATAATAATCTCTTCCGCTAGGGGCAATTATTTCTTCAAGTGACAGCCAGATGCTATAAGCGTCCAAGAACATAAAAAAAATTAAGATCATAACAGTTCCGAAATAAACCACTCTCTAAAGCAGATAGCGTTAAAATCACCTACCAACAAAATTAATAAACATGGTGGGTTGGCAGTTTAGAATCAAAAAAAGAAAAATGATTTAATATAGTGAAATAAAGGTAAGTAGACTATATGTATTATATATATTTTAATTGCAAATGAATAAATAATGAATATTCGAAACTTTAGGAGCTTTGAATGTAATTTAAAACAAATAGACAGTAAAATCGTCAGCGTTATTATATATTTGAAGAATTGAGTCAACTGACTATTAAATTTATATTATAAGTAATTCTTTTTAGCAAAAATAGCATCACAATATGTATAGATAATTAATATTATATGTAAGTATATTAATATTATATATAAGTGAAAGCCCTGACTGACTGAATGACTCACTCATCACTAATTCTCACACTTCCCACGAAGCTAGAGGTCTGAAATTTGGCACAGGTGTTACCTATAAGCTAATTAGTAAAAGTAAAGACGTTTCATTCCGATGATTTGTGATTAAGGGGGTGAAATCGGGGTAACTAACCTAATCAACAAAATTGCTTGATAAACGCTTTTTAAGCGTTTAGAGGGTAATAACCCGATAAGTTAGTTCTAATAATGCCTTCGAAAAAATATAGCAATTATTTTTAATCCCTTATATGCTTCTAAGGGGTGGAAAAAATTAATACAAATAATTAATTAAAATATGAGACGGTAGAAGTTTGTAGTTTATGTTTTGCTGAATTTTGTTGTGTTTGTAGTGCCTGTGTGAGTGAGAGGGCCCGGCCTGAGGTTGGGTGTGGAGGTGGGGAGTGGAGGGAGGGGGGAGACCTGAATATCCACGCTCAGCCGATAACGCCCCAGGCAGTAGGCAAGGGGGCCTATCTAAAATAAAACTCCCCATGAGAAACGATACATGGTCACCTCCTCGTGGTGCTTCTCGGGTAGCACTAGGAACCATACCATTAAGCTTCAAACAAAAATTCCTCATTTTCATCCAAAAATAAATAATAACACAATATCCCATGCGAAGAACGGGCATTCAGCTAGTATAAAATATGAGTATTAACTTACCATTAATTGTAATTATAGTCTTCAACTTTTTGAAGAAATAAGTTATTTTTGTTTGTTTATTAATTGGTTTCATGATGACTTTATACACAATGTTTGTCTTCTCACTTTCATTTTGTTTACGCTATGACCAATAACTCTTCACTGACTGGCACGTGGTGTTCTTGCAATCTACACTTGGGCTAATTTCGGGGGTGTTCGCCCCGATTAGCTCTGCGCTTCAAACAGGAGCATGCGTATGACGTGGCAGGCTCACCCACGTGATGAATGATTTCACCTCCATGTAGCCTAGCTAGGGATGTTCCGGTACTACTAATACGATACCAGTATCTTTACATTTCTTTCATTACCAAGTATTTTTAGTATCGACACAGACCTTTCGATACTTTACTAATATCAGCACTTTTAACAAAGTAGTGAAATAATTTTATTTAAAATTGTGTGGAATTAAATATTCTGTACGTTTGTTAATTGCCGCTAAGAAAGACAGCCAGTTAATAGCTTGTGTATTGTGGAACTAAATATTGAATTCCAACCATAACTTCAACTCACCATAGACGGACCTACCAATAATTTTTCAAAAGATCTAGTGTAATACCTCTTTTAAAATACATCGTGGTCCTATAACAGCTGAGAGGGGAGATCAATTTACGTCATGAAGTGGTAGTTTGTCAACACGAACAAGGTTACGTCATCTCCTCCTATTCAAGTGTGATTTTGCTGGTATAACATTTTCGATCCCGATTGTGTTTTTAAATAGCAAAAATCATGGCCGAAGAAAAACCTAAAACGATGCCAAAATACATCAAATTTCTCTTTGGGGGTCTTGCAGGGTAAGTAGACAATACTTTGCACTGTTAAAATGTCTCAAAGTATTGTGACTTATTTGCCCTTGAGAAAATTTAAAATGCAATGTAGATTATGGTAAAAATGTTGGTAAGGTTGATTTCCATACAAGGTAATGTGAGAAGCGGGAATTTGAAATTGTAATTTGATAGACTTAAAGTAAACTTAGTGCAGTGGCGGATATAAGCCATTATTCGATTCGTAAATAATCTTATAAAGTTTTGTGTTTGATGCTTAGTAAAATATTATTTACAAATTGAATTATCACTGACACTTACTACTATACTAAGATTTGTTGTTCTTTGGCCTTTCATCAGCTTTAAATAAGCTAATAATTTCTGCAAAATATTAATATTATTGTGGCTAGCCTTGTGATTGGCTTAGAGCACATGACCATGTTTCTGTTCTGCACTAGTTTTTCAATGAACGTGTGAATCCACAGTAAGACTGCAATCTTGTGCAAATTATCTTTAATAGGAATGTTATTGAGGGTATTTTGTGTTATTCCAGGATGGGGGCGACATGTTTTGTCCAGCCGCTGGACCTGGTAAAGAACCGCATGCAGCTGAGTGGTATGGGTGGGAAACAACGAGAATACAAGACAAGTTTCCATGCCTTCCAGGTAACTAAGTTACTAACCTCTACTACCGTTGAGGGGATAAACAATGTCACCCATACAGTTATATTTTGAAAAGATCCTCCCTGTCCTACAGTATGCCTTTTGATATGCATCAAAATATATTTCAAACATAGTTTATTTAAATGACATAAAAAGCAATGATATTGAAATTTCTGTGGCCACTTTAATTGAACATAAGCATATAACTGGCTGTCAACTTTTATATAATGCTATAAATACAACTTTCAAAAGTTTACTTTTAATTTGTTTAGAAAAAATGTCATATTAAGCTTTATCTGAAACATGAGGACACTTGTGCAGCAGGGTTGGTATGTTTGAGTTTAATCTCACCCAGCTAAAATAATGTATATTTAAAGTAATGTAGGTAGTGATTTTCTGGCAAGGTTATTCGTTAAGGGAATGGTTTTACTTACAAATGCTCGATTTGTGTATCTATAATGGTTCTTGATGGTGTTTCAAATAAGTTATCTAGACTTGCTTACATATTCTATGCAAAATTTGAGATTGCTTGTGTAAACACTGATTTAAATTTCTCCAACTATAAAATCCAGGTGGTTTTTTATTATAATAATTTGACTTCAAGGTACAGCTGTGATTCTATCCAAACTCTTGACCATTGTTTATTTTTCTCCATTCAATTGCACTATCATTGTCCACAACGAATATTAACTTTAATACTAAAATTATTGTAGTGACAGTTAATAGAGAAAAGTAATTAAGAAGAGTTCGTCCAACATCTCAGCTCGGTCAGTATTCGGTTGTGTGTTTTCCTTATCATTTGAGGATTCCAGTTTTAATTTCAGATTAACTTCTTTTCACTATTACATCGTGTTTGTTCCCTTTATTTTAGTGATATATAATTGTTTTTCCCTGGACTACACTTAAAATTAGCCATCAACAAACTGTTGTACCCCGCCCTGGGCTGGTGTTACTATGAAGCACCTATCTTGAAGTGTGGCCATCTTCCTCCGTTTCAACTCGTAGATACCATGGTCTTCTCAGATGGCAACTTCCATCTTCTGCCACCAGATTTGCTTCAATCGTCATATTAATACAGTAGGATCTGGATAGTTCGACATTGATTAATTTAAAAATTTGGATAGTTCAATCCCGCCATGATTCATTAAGAAATTCATATCTAAATCACTGTTAGTAAGTAAACTTAATTTGAATTTTAAAAGGAAATATTTGGATAATTTAAAGCCTATTCATTGTTAAGTTTTTCAAGATTGTACTCATATTAAACCTAGCTTGACAATCTTTATTAAATCTCACTTATATGCCAAAGCATATATAACATGTGTGTGCTTATATGCAGCATATGTTGAGGTTATTGATTTATCGTGTACCATACGCCTAGATACTAATAAAAGTGGTTAGTTCGAAGTTTTAGATATTTAATTTTTTTTAGATATTCCTTAGACTTCAAATTAAAATAGTCCTACTGTATTTATTGCATATATTACACCTCTCCCCTTAAAAAAATTAACTTTTACCATCCTTACAAGTCTAACAAAAAGTCATAAAAAATATTAAACCTAACCTAAATAGATCTCTTTCCCACTAAGAATAGTCTATAGGAAGAGGCGGCACTTTTAAAATTACAAATTTAGTCGTCTAGTTGGCCTAATCACCCTTAGCAATTGCCTCAACGCTAAAGGAGTGTTATATCTTTAAATTCCTAAATCCTCAGAACATTGAGCGAAGACAGGTTTGTTCTGGGAAGAGGTTTGTCTTTTGCCTCTTAAAAACATACCTAACTCCCTGATAATTTTCTTCAAAGCACCTTTCCCCTCGGAGATATTCTGATTCTTGTTTCTTAGGGACATAGAGGACATGCTAGTTTCCGAGTAGAGAGTCCCTCAAATGGTAACATGTGCATAGTTCCCTTCAAGGCCCACTCTATATAAGTTACCAGACTATTTTTCTTGATGATTGTCCCCAAATCCAAGACTCATTTCTCTCTCGAACTGTTCTAACCAGTACCTCCTAACATGCCTCGAATGTACACTTACTTACAACATGCCTATTCCTATTTTTCGCTCTTGTTTGCCTTATTTCTGACCACACAGGCAGAAATATGTGGTTTCAACATTGATAACCTAGTTCTAGGATTAAACCCTAAAAACAATTCTGCAGGGGCTTTTCATTTTAATGAATGAGGTATGTTTCTATAGTAGAATAGAATATTATCCACTCTAGAGTTATTTTATTTCCCTAGTGACAGTGATGTATCATTGGTCATTACAAAGCTTTATTTACAATATTTACTGTGCTTTCAGCCTGTCCAGTCGATGCAAGATGGTAGGGTGGTAAAACTACATGCACCACACCACTTCCTCTAAGGAACTTTTCCATTTCATCCAACACCGACCACCTTCAGAGACCACTTCTCTGGAATGCCATAAGCTACAAAACATGTCCACAGCTTGGCTATAGTTTGACTCAATGGCGTTCCCTGACATAGGAAAAAACTCTGTCTATTTATAATGAGCGTCCACCAGCACTAACTATTCCATACCTCTGTAGTTTGCGAAATCCACCTGTACCCTTTGCCAACGTTTTAGAAGCTAATTCCATTGCTTTAATGGTACCCTAGGGAAACCTTCCTTAGTTACTTGACAAATGGAGCACCTCTTACACATTTATTCCACTTCGGCATACATCCCTGGCCAGAGCCTTCATCTTACATATACCTGGATGATCCTCATGCAACACTGACAGAATTTATAAACGATATTCTGTTGGAATCATAATTTGATTTCCCCATGGCAAACATGTATCTTCTAGAAAAATGTCATGTCTTGTCTGAAAATAAGACAGTAATGCTGTTTCTATGTTATCCAGCAAACCGTGAAAAGTCCAATCCTGAATTTTACACAGGTCCTGTGCTCAGGGTCATTCTTCACTCATAGTTTAAAAGTGAGTGTGATGGACGTGTGTAAACCATCGGTTACAGTTGAGTGATCATTTAATATCGCGAGCTATCAAACAACAGCCAACCTCCAATTCGGGAGGGCTCTTATCCTGCAATGCAGGCCTATACAATAAATGGTTATAATTAAAGTAAATTTCAATAAATATCAAAACATAAGTTACAAATTATTGTAATTACAGGAATGTAATTGTGGTCTCCTCCTTTGGGACATTTCTGTAATTACAATAATTTGCAACTTGTGTGTTGATATTCACTAATAAATTATTAGTATAGTACTACACTACTATATTATTATTAATAATATTAATTAATTATTAATAATAATATAGTAAAACATTATCATTATTGGCCACAAGAAATGTGTTTGTATTTTCTAAAAGGTTCTTTCTATGAAAATTGGACTGTACCATTCTCTGATTTTCAGACTCTAGCAACTATATGAGTAAGGAACATCACCAAAATTGCTGAACAAAAATCATAGACACCCGCTTCGGTGGCTGCATGGTCTAAGGCGCTACTCTCACAATAGTCTGCTGAATCCAGGGAGATAGGGGTTTGATCCCGGTCGGGTGCACTGAGGGTGGTTTTTCCTAAATGGTTTTCCACTTTCACTCCACACAAATTCGAGTGTAATTTATCTAAATTAAACCTACCTAATCCACAACACGTTAGTGTAATTAGTACATAAGCATATAACTTGAACGGGTAGTAGAGGCCGTACTAAAAAAAAGTGCAGGGAAATTCATGTTTAAATAACCCTAGTCTACATAGTTTATATAGCTCATCTACGGTGAGGGTGAAGTTAAGTGAGAGCTAGCAGAAGGTTCTTTATTGCAGGCGTTGGATGGAAGTATTATTAGAATTGTTTGATAACACCTTTAAAGGACCTCACATGTAATTTCATTGTAGATGATCTATAAACTTTTGTGGATTTGGTAAAACTTTTATATAATATAAACTGTATTTCTTTTTTTAAATACTTCTTATCAGAATTTTAGTCACATTTTTTCCTTATTCCCTGAGAGATCATAAAGAAACTTGACTTAGTTTTTGTTAGTGACTGTTGTTATGAAGGTGATATTCTGTTCCAGGGTATCTTGCGTAGTGAAGGCATCGTGGCCATGTACTCTGGTCTATCAGCTGGACTCTTGAGGCAGGCCACATACACGACCACTAGGCTGGGCATCTACACATGGCTCTTTGAGAAGTTCTCCGGGTAATACACTCTTCACTTTACTGCTAAACTGAAGCGTTACCCATTCACTGTGACAATATTTACTGTTGTAAAGCTTTTGTTTAGTAAGTTAATTAAATCAACTGAACCACCATTTAAAGGTTTGACCTAAACACACTTTTCTGGTGACAACATTTTTATATAACGAGGGGATAGGGAAGGTCTCTGCCCCTCCTCCCCCTTACAAACTCTCAAATGAAAGAAAATGTTAACTATAATTTTCTATTGTATATGCCTTCTTGTTGTGTACCTACAATAATGTTCTTCCTACATGAAATAATTAGGTAAAAACAAATTGATAAGTGTGCAATTTAAATAAAAAATAAAAATGAATAAAAATGTTTGCCATAATGTGTTATTTACATGGGTTTATAGGCGCCCCCCACTCTGTATATTGCCCCGAGGCATATAGGTAAATCAGGCAATGCCCATATTACTCGACCATAATACCACAAAGAATAAAACAGATTTCTACCTAATTTGTTTCAAACACGCAAACAAATGGACGGAAAATGTTGCGTTATAGATTATCACACTTTCACTAATCATTAAAGTTTAACTGTTATTAACTAAATAGATTAAAAAAACTTTTTATATTTGAGAACATAATCACCTAGAAAATGTATGTCTGTATACATGCATCCTCAAACATATTAAGGTGCAGGCTGAGGTGGAGTGGTCACGTTGGTGATGACAGGCATGTACACAAACCTTTAGTAGGGAAACCTGAAGATACAATACCTCTTGGTAGGAGGATAGTGTGAAAATGTGATTGAAGGAGGTTGAGTTTCTGATTAGGAATTGGAGGGAAGTGTTTCAGGATAGGCTTAAGTGCTCTCATATTTATTTAATGATATATTATAACATGCTTAGTGCCCTTTATTTTAGACATATAATTTAACATTTAAGAAATAAAATAAAATTAAGTTCTGAAAATTGAAAAATGACATCTGGACACGAGAATCGAATCCAGGAACTTTGGCTTAGTAAGCCAATGCTCTAACCACTGAGCTATCCAGGAATAAATTTTAGAATATTATATCGAGATGGAGTAATCCTCACTAAAAGCATAAATAATAGCTTTGGCTATTTGATTCTTAATAAAATGAGGGTTTAAATTTTTACTAATGTGTTTTATTTGAAGGAAGGATGGTCATCCACCAGGATTTTTCGTTAAGGCAGGCTTGGGCATGGCAGCAGGTGTGTGCGGAGCTTTCGTTGGCACACCTGCAGAGGTAGCGCTCATTAGGATGACAGCAGATGGTCGCCTGCCTGCAGCTGAGCGGCGCAACTACAAGAATGTGGCAGAGGCTCTATTCCGCATCACACGTGAGGAGGGTGTGCTCACCTTGTGGAGAGGTGCTGTGCCCACCATGGGGCGTGCCATGGTTGTGAACGCTGCTCAGCTGGCATCCTACTCACAAGCCAAGGAGTTCCTGCTCACCACAGGTACTGTAACAGACAATACTAACTGTTTATACATTTTTAAGACAAAGATTATGTCTCCTATTTTCAAGAAGTATGCTGGAAAAAAAACTATTCATATTTAATGTACACTCTATTTTATGATCCGAACCATAGTGGAACATGTACAGGTAAGCTTGCTACCTTTCAGGATAAATAGAGTGTATAGTTTAGAATAAAGGTTATTTATATTTAGTTCACAACTTGAATTTAAATTAAGCTCCAGCATGTGAGTTTCAGAAATGTTAGCTATCCTTTACCAAGTACCATGGTCTCAATTACTCACCCCTCATCCACACTGGTTTCACATTTTCACACATTGGCTCACTTATTTCAAGAAATCACACTTTTAAAATGTGCTCGTGATTGTTCATTTTTTTATTTTACATTTAGGTCAGCCATATTTCTCAATGGGTATTGATTGAATGTGACCCGCCTCGGTGGCGTAATTAGCTAACGCACTAGTTTGGTGTTAAGCTAGACTGCTGAGGATGGGATCGAGGTTTGAATCTAGCTCGGGTGAACTGGGGGGAGGGGGTTTCCATGAATGGTTTTCCACTATATCTCCACGCAAATGTGGGTTCACTTCCTATATATTCAACCTCACTAACTCCTAATCCATTAGCATAATTAGTACTTATGTGTATAACCGAAACGGGTGGTAAAACGCGGTGCTAAGTATTATTATTATTGTTGTTGTTGTTGATATATCACATATGTAGCAGAAACATAGACAATGAACTTGAGAGAGAATAGGAAAGTGAAGGCCATGAGAATGAGGTTTGTGAGGAGCATGTTAGCTGTCACGAGGAGAAAGAAGATTAGGAGTAAAGTTATCTGGGAGAGAGTAGGAGTACAGGGAGCACGTGAGATAGTAGAGGAAGCAAGACTCTGATGGTATGGACATGTAATGAAGGTGGAAAAAGAGAGGATGCCAAAGAAAATGTTGGAAATGAAGTATGTAGAAAAGAGATGGGAGGAGCCGATAACAGAAAATGTTCAAGTGAGAGAAGGATGGAAGAAATTAAAGGAGGAAGAGTGGTGGAAGATGGAGGCATTTTACTAGACTGACCCGGCCACAGGCTGGAAACAGATGATGATGATGATGATTATCATCATTGCATAGGGCTTTGCGAATAGGACTATTTATTGAATCGAATATCAACATTTCGAACGAATATCGAATAGTAGATTTTTCTTACATTTTTGATAAAAATAATTTAAATTAGTAAATTCCTATTGGAAATGTGGTTTTATATTTAAGTATGCAAAATGAAAAAAATTACTTCAAAACAATATTATTTGAGCTGGTATTTCTCCTTTGAGTGCCAACGTCGCTCAGAGCGATGCACAAAATATCTGCTAAACTTGCCAGCATCGCTCACAGCGATCCTATGTTTTAGAGCTCTTAGTTCAGTATTTAGTCAAAAGATAGGGTATATTTTTTTTCCACTGCATTCTTGTATGTTCAAGCTACTTTTATTTGTCTTTACGATATATCGAACCTGAAAATTATTTTATAACTTTTTACTTTATGAGTTTTATCTTTGGCCTTGTTTGTAAACATGGCTACTAAGAGGAAAGCTGTACACAGAAATACTTGCAATATTTATTGACAGCTCAACCCAGAATGATCAATTTGTTTGTGATTCTGAATTTGTAAATAATGAAACTGAACAAGAATTTTATTCTAATGAAAGTGAAAGATCGGAACAAGTAGACATGGCAGCTGACATTGATAATACAAGTATGAATACTAGTTATTCCTAAAGGGATGAAATAAATCTTGAAGATCAGGATAATCCACCCCAACCTCTTTATATTTATGCAGAAGTACCAGGTTTTAAGTCCCCTCACCGTCCCCTTCTGATTCCAACCCAGTTATTTATTTTAGACTTTATTTTACTATAACCCTGCTAAAGTTGATGGTCACTGAAACAGCTGCTATGCATAACCCAATTTTAGCTTAAAATCTAGTTAGTTTTTTTTGTAAATTTTGTCATTCAGTTTTTTATATTCTTTTCAGTGATATATTCTATTTCAAGCTATTTAAATTTTCAATGCTTAAAAATTAATGTTAAATAAAACAATTTTTTTTTTAATATCTTGGCTAGTGATTTTTTTTATTATATTTAAAAATTAAAAAAGTATATGTATAATTATATCATCAGATTGGCAAGCATGTTAGCTAGCTTATGTAAAAATTTGAGTGCAAGAAGTTCAAAGACTAATGAGTTATTAAAATTTAAACAAACTGCTGCATTTTTCAGGAAAATAGCTTGGCACTTTTAGCACAATTTTTTGTCATTTCTCTTGGCACTCAAAGCGTTAATAAAAAAGACTGAATTTAAAACAAAATTTCAAGAACTTGAGAGGAACTTTTGATCCAGTTTTTTAGACAACAGGTTTCACCTAAATCAATTTTTTTTAATGTTATGATAAATTCTTAAAGAGATTTAAATTTAAAAATTGCACCGAGAATGTTTAACTGATCACTGTAGAGATTATTTTAAATTAAAATATTATTATTAGAAAGAGTAAAATAATGGGGTGATTAATAAACAAGGTCATATTTTGATACTTTCATCGTTTATATTATTTCAAAGTATAATTCTCATTTTCTAATATGCAAAGCCTACTTTTGTTTGTGTTATGATTAGTACTCAACCCAAAGTTTGTTTGGATCCCTAACAAATCCACTGTCGGCTGAAAACCTAGGCAGCATTGAAACGGCTTACTAAGTAAATTAGGAGTCCTGTAGTTTCCTGTTGCTTTCCTCACTGAGTCGAGAGATACTATTGCACATCAGTCTGTCAAGACCAACAACCGACCCTACAAGAGACATCTTCACTCCATTCATCACAGGGACTAGCTGTGTATTGAATGTTATTACTAGTCTCACTCATACCTCTGACACTTTCATATTATACAACAGTAAATTTAATAAAATAACACAACAGTAATTATTGATAAAATTAGTTATTGGCCCTCTTTAAATGTTCTTTAGGCTTCTTGACACACCCCTTAGATGTTTTCTAGGTTTAAAACTTTTTAAATGGTATTTAAGTTTGACACCCCTTAAGTTCTCTAGGCTTGGGTATCTAGGTTTGACACTCCTTAAATGTTATCTTTGTTTGAAACCCCTTAAATGTTTTCAAGGTTTGAAATCTCTTAAATGGTCTCTAGGCTTGACACCCCTTAAGTACTCTAAGCTTGGGTATCTAGGTTTGACATCCCTTAAATGTTATCTAGGCTTGGGTATCTAGGTTTGACACTCCTTAAATGTTCTCTAGGATTGAAACCCCTTAAATGTTCTCTAGGATTGACATCCTTTAAGTTCTCTAGGCTTGACAACACTTAAATGTGTTTTAGGTTTGAAATCTTTTAAATGGTATCAAGGTTTGACATCCCTTAAATTTTCTTTAGTCTTGACACCCCTTGTAATATCAGACTAACAGGTGCACTCAAATGGTTGACCTTGCAATATTGCCCTCCCCCTTCATTTTCACAAGCCGAGAAATATGGTATGGTAGCTATTTCTATCCTTCTCTAAATGTTTCATTGCAAGCACTTTCACTAGTAGACACGTGGCTCCCAACTGTTTGTCTCTCCACCCAGGCCATTATAAAAACCCCTCCCCCTGTATCGCACCTCCTTAGTTTACCCAAGAAACTAAGGTCGGTGTACCACAATGTAAAAGCAGAGACAACAAAAATAAAAAAAAAGAACATAAATTTGCAGAGGAGCCGATAGGACTATAACAAAACAATGGACCTTAAATGGTTCATGTGTTCTGTTTCCCCAGAGCCACTCAACAGAATTTCTCATGATATAAAAAGGTTGAAGATATTCCCAGCAGGGGAAGGTTTACGTGACAATATAAGAAGGCATCAATATCTTTGGTTATTTTATTGATATATAATGATGATATAAGAATATGGCTCCAAAGGGGAAGATAAATATACATAAATATTATTAGAATAAGTTAACAATTCAAAAGGTTTGCAATCCATCTAAAAAAGGTTGATGCCTCAAATCTCATAAAAACAAAGGTAATGCATGAAAAGCATTTAAGTTTGATATTTACAATATTTTACCAAAGTGGATAAATATATATTAAACATTTAACAATAATTCAAGTTTTCTATCTATCTCAAAAGATAGACTTCTCAACTCGCCTAGCAACAATGATAAAACTTTAAAGTAATAAAGTTTAGTTATTACTGTTCCAAAGTCAAACAGGCTATAAATATCGCCGTTAAAAGTTATCATTTCATTCCAATTCATTACAAAGATTTACAGAACGCGACCCAAAGGTGGTCTTTACGTCTTCTACCCAACAACAATAATGATTCTAAGTTAGGTGATAGAATATTTAAATATAGACTTTAAGCCGAAAAAGAATTTTGACGTACATTGTCCGAAAGGGAATTTTTACCTTTTTCTCATTCCGAACACCTATGTGTGTTCCTGGAGTAAGCCCAGACAAGAGTGACGCTATAAACATCCTAGGCAAATATATACACTAGTTTATTCGCCCAGAGAGGGGAAGAGGGGGAAACCAAAACAAAGGAAAAACACATCACAAGACGGGGAGAGAAAGAACGACTAGAGGGGAGGGGAATGTTGGAGAAGCATCTAGAATGAAAGTTTTCCATAGAACATGGGTGTCTTAGGCGCTTACGTCACAATTATTCCCACCATGCCATGCGCGCCTTGCAAAACAAGCTTCAGTCAGTCTAAATACACAGTTTATTGTGCGCGGAGGTGCGAGAGCTTGCTTGGAGACGTGATACCACAACACAGTATTAATCGGGCGACGGTAAGCCAACTCTTGATTTATATCGTTCTTGTTTAGTTGTGGACTTAGTTTCTTCTTGTAGCTTAATAACATTAAACGCTACAGGTTTATGAACCATAGAAATAGTTATAGCCAAAACAACTTTATATAATATGGGAGATGTGGTGTACACGTAAGCTCGAAAGCGGCAAGTTTCCTGGACTGCCTCACATCAGTCACAACATTAGACAACTAGCATATAATATTCGCAAAAAATCTACTCTCGCCCATAAATGGTGGCTCAAAACACATGATACAATAAATCCTAAATTGACCGTATTAACTATCTCTATTTATTTTTCTTAAACCAGTCATAATTTAATATAGTGGCAAAATCAAACATCTTTGATATGAATAACTAATTGAGGATACACTCTTAAAAATATATAACACCAATCTAAGTGCTCTTATTGGCAGCTCTCAATTTGTTGAAATAATAAATGATATGCCTGCATCAAATCATCGGCCTCCTACATCTGAACAGGACATAATTTGTAATCATTCACCAAAAAGTCAAACTTTAATTTAATAATGACGTCGCCAAGCGGCCGGCACACAAATTTACTTGCGATCCAAAGAACACAACGCCAAATGGCTGAAAGTTTAACTATCTAAAGCTTTTAAAATTCAATGATAGAACATTAACTAATTACTGGCCCTTCTTTTCATCTGGAGGCGGCCGACAACTCAAAAGGTGAATAAAATATTAAATAGTATTTTGCGCCTTCTGGTGGTCTCAAGCCTAACTACACGCAGCGTAAATCAGGTACATTTATTAAAGCACTGACTACAGAGGAATCTCGCTGTCTTGCGGCCCTATCTCAAACTAACAGACGATAAACTTTAAACTGTATCCACAATATTAAATAATCTATCAACAAATAACAAGATGATTATAATGCTACATGATTCTAAAATAAGTGAATCCGGCTAACGACGCTATCTGTTAATAAACGACCAAACTTTCGATACCAAAAGGGTTTAAAAAACATCCGTGAGGCGGATAAGCAGAAATTTCTTGAAAATACAGGGACCAAATGTCCCCAAAAGAAAGCATAGTATCAAAGTTGAAAATACGGTTTTACTCTAACCGTACCAAGATTTTAACTTTTACCATGACCTTAAGAGTCCAAAAATACTAAGTCCATCTAACGTGAATTCCATGACAAAAATTAATAAGTTTAATATTTATAGATTCTGAAATGATAATTTTGAAAATGTTAAATGTAATTTAAGCTGAAAGGGAATTTAGAGTATGAAGATATTAATCAACTTATAACAACGTCGCTCACCTACGAAGCCCGTATTGCAATATGTGTCAACATTACAGAATCCTACCAATATATAGTCCTTGAATCTACCACGTGTTCTAAAGGCAGGGAATAACAGGAGGGGGAAAGGGGTAAGGAGGTAGCATGCTTCTAGAACATCCTGGGCTATACCACGCCTCTCCAGGCGTATGTGGAAAGAACTGGACTACAAGCTTGCCGAACACAGCCAATATAGCGCAGTGAACGCTCGTGCATATCGTTCTTTTTTCCTGGGCGCGGCTCGGTACTCACGACGGGAAATGAACCATAGGCCTCGATTCACTCAGGTTTTATACAGTGCCGAGAAGTGTTGTAGAGCCACGGTCTTGCTGAGACGACTCAACTGGAGCCAGGGTGGTGAGTGATGCAACCTTTTATTGTTCACTTGTTGTAACAAGGTTACATTTTTATCTGTTCAAAAGGGGTGTATTTTAATCAATCACGCACTCCTTGATAAAAAAAATACTCATGTCAGTAGTTTTAACCCAAATTGGTTTTGCTCATTTTTTCAAAGTGTGTTCCTCTATAAAAAAAAATACTCATGTAAGGGTTTTATGATTTTTTTATGAGGAGTGTGCACTTTTGGTTCGAACCCTGGTTCAAATCCGTAGGAGGACGTGGGTGTGGGTTTTTTATTTTTATTTTCTTATTTTTTATGGGGCACTTCTGTCCATTTCATCGGTTGGTGACCCCAGTCCCTTAGTCTATGGGCCAGCCAAGATTTCTATATAATTTGGGGGTACTAATGTTCCCGGATAGCACAGTTATATGGGTGTATAAGGATGACTAAAAAACATGATTGCCACCCCAAAGGGCTAGCTTCTAAAACGTTGCGGCCAATCCAAGATGGCGAATGTTGACTTAAAAAAAGCTAGATCTTTGGGAGTTTTTTTAAATGAAAGCTTAAAATGCACCTTAAATTTAGGATTTTCTGAGGTTTTGCGATAGATGCGAATGTAAGTTGGTAAATAATGAATTAAAATCAATTATTATAAAAATTGATAAAAAAATATAATTTTTAAATTCATTTATCTCAAAACATTTCTCAACCTTAATATAAAACAGCAAGAATATAGTTAGCACAGTAATAAAGTTACAATGAGCTAACACACGAATTTATTAAACTGAAATACATCATTGATACAAAAAGTATAATATGCTAATATTCCATAGTCCAGTATTTTAACAACAATTGTATTCATCATCATCATCACTTTCAAAATAGTCATGAAAGTTTAAATCTTCTTCGACACATTCCTCAGGCTCATTCATGTTATCCCACTTTGTCAAAGAGCATGATGGCAGTTAGCACAACCTCAAGCAAGAACAACTCAAAAGTTCCAACACTGCTTTAGGGGGCTGCCGTACTGATGCTTCTGTCATCCATTTGATGCATGATCTCCTGGTTCTGGAACTTCAGGAAAGATTTTCAGACATCTTTTCCAAATATATGTTTGATAATTGGCTCGTAAATAATGTTCCGCAAAAGATATATTATTCTGCTTAGGATCTCTCGGAAAAGCTCCTTTAGGTTTACAAGGCCTATGGTGAACTATACATTATTTTGTCTCAATGTCTAACATTTCTGAAAAGTTGGCATGATCAGTTGGAAATTCTTTTCCAATATTGCTTAGTTAAAAACATTTAGTGGTATTTGGATTGCTTTCATTTTCTTACTTAGCTCAGTTGTTCAGTGGCGTGTGGTGAATATTTTTCTAGGGTAAGCTATCAAGATTTTTTAAATGTAAAAATTAAATTTTATGTTAAATATATTAAGATACCTACCTTATTTGTAATTGAGCTGGATTCTTTTACTCTCCTTAGCAAATTCCTCAATCACGAAATCGTAAAACTGCGGATTTTGTCTTAATGGTTGTAAAATACCTTTTTTCAATGGATAACACTGACAAGTCTGTGAGCCTTTCTTGGTCTTGTGAATTGCGTGCATAATTTTTTATTATTTTTAATGCTGAAAAACTTCTCTCAACGGAAGCACTTGTTTTCAGGATGGTTACAATAAGTTCACACAGTTTTACCACTTGGCAATATGTGCTTTGTAGATCATTTTGATTTAATAAAAATAAGCAAATCACTGACATTTTTGTGACGCAAATCCTGTGAAATGAAGGTGACTACAAGTTGTGATCTTAAAGAAGGAAACTCAAACATACTACCATAGCTGTCTTTTAAGGTCTGGAAAGCCATTTCGGGGAAACTGAGTTTGTATTGTTCAAAATTATCTACATGTAAAAGTTATAAAAAAAATAATGAGTCCAATATCTTGAACCTATCACTTAGCTGTATTATAAGTGTGTCCAAAATCCACAGTATAGGCGTTTGTAATATATTTTTACATCAATTATGTCAGTATGTCTTGGACTTTTTATTCAGGCTCATTCACGTCCGAACTCTTCGTTGGTTTTTGTCCAGATTCTCTCAAATTCTTCACGATTGTTTTCCAATTGATCTTGAAATTCCTTTACTTTGTTTATCAATAACCGATGTCATTAATTTTGGCTTGCAATATATCAAATAATCTATCAGTAAAAGAGAAAATATCAGCAAATGTATTTAGTAAAAAATTAAAATTAAAATCGTACATCGAAACTTCAAATCCTCGGGCAGCAATGTACGCTTTTTGATCCCATTTTTCCTCTGGATCTGTAATCTTGACAAACAACGAAATTAGTTGATTCCTATACTCGTAAACAGTTTAAACCAATCTAGAATTATAATTCCAGCGTGTAGAAGCTACTCTTGGAAGCCTTTTTTTCATTTATTCATCCAGAGCTCATGTTGATTTGGTTGATTTTGAAAAAATAATGTTAGGCCATCCAAAGTAAGAAAAAAAATTCTGCCGTCTTTGATAAAGGATACGCCTTGCGACAATACAAGATTCAGCCGGTGAGCGAAGCAGTGTACAAAAATTGCATTCAGAAATATATCTCTTACTTTGGATTACAATCCATTCAAGTGCCCAGCCATGACCACAGCCCCTTTGTAGCTTTGTGAAATCAGATTTTGTTCACAACCATAGGCCCTACTCCTGTATCAATTTTACAATATTGAAGTATAGTGCTTCCGCTGTTCTGTCATCACAAATATTTCTGAAGCCCAAAATTATCTTATGTACCTGTCCATCTTTAGTAACATAGCGAAAGACAGAAGACAATTAGGAAAAAATATTTACATCTATTGTTTCATCCAGTCTGATGGAAACAAAATTGGTTTCAATTTTTTATATTAGACAGTTACGCATTTGAAAGGGCATTGATCAAATCATTTTGAAATAATTCGATAGTCCCGTAAATATAGATGAATGTTCTAAATGGTTCTTCCATTTTTCATCATACTCACTTACAAGATTCACTAGTTCAACGTAAATACCTTTATTGAAAGACTCACTCGTTTCATTGTGGCCTCTAAATGCCAGTTCTTGCCGTGCTAAAAAACAAACTACATCAATGAATCACTTTATAATTTCTCTATTCTTCTTAACAAGTTCAATGAGCTGCGAATCCCGTATTTGTTCCTGTTTATCAAGCATTAGAGCAATTCTAGTTTTACCAAACTTTTTTCATCGATCATGGCTTGTAAATGATTTTGGGACAAACTGTGCTTTTAATGGCTTTGTGTATGTTGCCCAATGCCCATGTCATTGTAACCAGTAATGTTTCAAACACACTTGCCATTTGAAAAAATAAGACAAGATCAATAGTATAACTTTTGTACATGAGGGCATCCCGTCAACCATTCATTATTATTGAACAAATGTGAGCTGAAACGCACTAAACATGATTTTACTTTTGTACTGACTTGTGGCCTCTAAATGCCAGTTCTTGCCGTGCTAAAAAACAAACTACATCAATGAATCACTTTATAATTTCTCTATTCTTCTTAACAAGTTCAATGAGCTGCGAATCCCGTATTTGTTCCTGTTTATCAAGCATTAGAGCAATTCTAGTTTTACCAAACTTTTTTCATCGATCATGGCTTGTAAATGATTTTGGGACAAACTGTGCTTTTAATGGCTTTGTGTATGTTGCCCAATGCCCATGTCATTGTAACCAGTAATGTTTCAAACACACTTGCCATTTGAAAAAATAAGACAAGATCAATAGTATAACTTTTGTACATGAGGGCATCCCGTCAACCATTCATTATTATTGAACAAATGTGAGCTGAAACGCACTAAACATGATTTTACTTTTGTACTGACGTTCAGTTCAGGTGTAGGTCTACCACATTGTATTATTTGTTTTTTCTCCTCGAAAGCACACGACGTAAAGCTATGTTTTAAAGTGTTACCTATGACGCAATCACATTTTGGTTGATCTGTAGATCCGTGTGGTCTCGACTGGATATCCATGCTTCTCAACAGTATAATACGTAAGAAGCAATCACCATTATTGACTGGTGATCGTTTTAAACACTAACTAAATTTAATTTTTATTTTAATGCGGTTTCGGTCACGTATAATAAGGAAATAACCAAATAATATGTAGCATTTTAGGAACACAAGGGTCTGCACCCAAGTGATTGCCGGTCCTGTGGCGATAACAGCCGAGAGCGACCGACTGAACGCGAGTACACAGCTTAGAGGAACGTACTACGCAGGCGCGGCGATCTTCGCTCACAGACAACATCCAGATTTCGGAAGAAGCAAAATCTGTTGCACATTCAGTTTTATATGTAGAACAAGGAACACATTCTATACCAAACAATAGCATATCGATGATTAAACTTACACTCATAACTTTTTTGTTAATGGTATTTGTATTTATGTATCTATTTGGCTTTGGGTAGCACCTTGCATCTATGGAATACACTCCAATGCAGTTGTTTCATGTTCAGAAACACCAGAATTACTAGTTTCATGTTTCAAAGTATATTCATTTTCACAATTGTTTACTGGGAATATCAATTATCTGACTTATCTCTGTAGAAGACACATTTGAGCTAGAAACAGAATCTATTTTTACTAATTTTGAAATAGCCTTTTTAAATACCTTTCTCTTCTTTCGTTTTTGAGCACCACTTAAATGCTCAAAACGGGACTTAAAAGGCCTCATTTCCTGACAAACCCAAGTCAAACTCAACACTCACAAACCACCTCACACGTAATAAACTCAAGTTAAACTCAACACTCACCGCAGAAGGCCTCACGCCAAAACATGGCAACCACTGCCTAGTGCCTACATGAATGAAGCAACAAGAGTCAGGACTTTGGAATAGTCCACTATAAAGTTGGGGCAAGGGATGGGAGGTGGGAATGGGATATGGCGCTCATCCGCGAGCGTTGAGAAAGTCATCAGTCAGTCAGCTTTAATGCATGAAGGTAAGAAAATGTCTACGTTATTTAAAACTGAACGAAATAATGCTTAATTAGAGTTTACAACACTTTATGATAAATGTATTCAACCTACCTATTGTCAATAATTAGTACAATTATTTCCACAAGATTTATAGTAGGTAATTTAATGTTTCCTTTTGCGGGCCCCCTTTACACTGGGCCTCCCCTCGCCCCCGCCCAGCAGGCCCTGCAGGGGATGGAGCTAAGGGTTCGAATCTCAGTCGGGTGTTTTGAGGGTGCTATTTCCTAAATGGTTTTCTTCTCGCCCCTCAAGCTAATTTGGGGGAATTACCTCCAAAATTATACCTTCCTCATCCCTATATCATTAGTGTACGTGTTTAATCCAAACGGACACTAAGGCAGGCTTGCAAATAAGCACAGAATACTTAGAGGCCCACCAAAAAATCTACAGGTCCACTTTTCTTACCTGATTTACTGCTTATAGCCAGAACAGCGTGATTTGTTGACAGACCCGTTTTGAATGCATTCTGTTGGGTCAAAGACGCTGACAGTTGGTCCATTCAGACTAATAGTCATTAATTGTTTGTTGTTTCAAATACTAGCATGCTTCTTATGATTAAGTTAAGAAACGCAAATCAACAAATTATCGAATATGAATGGGTCAGTATTTAGTTTAGCACCGCACTTTAGGTGTGCTGGGTCTGACTATGAAACTGGCCCTAAGACGCTGTAGAGATTTTTTTTACGGAAAACAAATATTAAGGCGCGTTAGGTCAAGGGGAAGAAAGAAGTGCAAGGCTCCTATTGACGTGAAATGATAGTTTGTTGTTCAACTCTTTGCGGCATAACAATCGTTGTGGCGTCAAGCCGATTGGGCCCGCGCTCTTATCATATCTTGACTTGTAAAAATGTTATGAGGTGGCACTTCGACCTTGGCACGAGCCAATTATTAAGATATCTCTTATTTAGCAGGATTGGTTTTTATCCGTAAGATATTTTATTTGGGCTATTTAACGCGCACTTTATGTTTTGATTGATTGATTGATTATATCAGCACACGATTTACACGCCAACTAAATTCTATAACAGACACAACGCCCAGTCTCCCAACTTTTAATTCATCTCACTGCAGGAGGGGAAACCCCAATTTCACAAAATAATAAAAAATATTTTAGCCCATACCGCGAGTCGAGCCAGAGACTCGTAGTTCAATAGACAGGCGTCAGATTCTCTCCTGGGTAAAATGGGCTCATAAACATGTTCTGTCCCATTTAGTAGAAAGAGCATTTTATGGAATACAAACTTTTTCTGTTGTCAACTGTTTTTTATCGTATAACATAGATGAACGGGAGGGACGTGACATCCAGGTTCGGTCGCCTTACTTGTAGACTATTAGCAGCTCTGGTGGCACAGGAGGTTGGCCAGGGTTCACCATAGGAGGTTGCCTACAAGTCGTACCCGCAATGAGATGATGTGATTATGATTATAATAGAGTTGGGGAGCCGATGTGAGTCTTAACCTAGCTTAAACCTAATTATCATAACCCTGGTGACCGTTGGGATACTTCCCCTAAAGGGAAATATATCCGAAGTACCAACCAAGAATCGAGCCTGGGAGCCCTAGACTCTTATCCAATGCGCTTACCACTTCACCATGGGGCCGGTTGCTGTTATTATTATTATTAGCACCGAATCTTACTACCCGTTCGGGTTATACGCACTTACGCTAATGTGTAATGGTAGATTATGAGATGCAATGGAGGACCTACAGTTTAACGTGGGATCCGAACCACGGTGGAGGCCTGGCATTCCACACATTCACAAGTTGTGATTAATACACGTCTTGTCAGAGGTGAAGGAAGGGTTTGGCAATCAGATAAATCTGTGCCGGGACCGAGGATTGAACCCCGGACCCCCAGCACAGAGCTCCGACACCTTACCCCTAGACCACCAGGTCACCTTCTCGATTTATGTTAATATTGATGATATTTTACTAAATTATATTTTTAGTAATATTTAAGGTGA
Source organism: Timema bartmani (assembly GCA_902151455.1). Classification (NCBI taxonomy): domain Eukaryota; kingdom Metazoa; phylum Arthropoda; class Insecta; order Phasmatodea; family Timematidae; genus Timema; species Timema bartmani. Next base: position 84,419 of record CABFWB010002074.1, on the reverse strand, counting down.
CAACTGCAGAACAAAGGAATTAAGGTATGAATACGTGAAAGTAGATCTAGTAACATATAGCTTTCAGACCCGCCGAGGGGTGGCGTAGTTGGCTAGCGCGTTAGTCTCGTGTTGAGCCAGACTGCCGAGGATGGGGAGATCGAGGTTCGAATCTTAGTCGGGTGAACTGGGGGTGGTTTCTCCTAAATGGTTTTCCACTATCCCTCCACGCAAATTCGGGTTCACTTCCTCTAAATTCAACCTTCTCAATTCCTAATCCATTAGTGTAATTAGTACTTAAGCTCATAAACCGAATGCGTAGTAAGATGAGGTGCTAAAAAAAATAGAAAAATCTAGCTTTCAGATATAGATAGCTCTTCCTGAGAAAAGTGGACCATAGGGGCTCACGTGAAATTGATTCTAAGCCTGACAAAGTAACCAAAGCCCAGGTCATAAATTTACTTCCTGGCAAAAAATAGGGACCAAACCAATCTCTCTTTTGCCCTCTTCGGGAAATGAATCCAGCCCCTTGGATCAGAGAGAAGAGAATTTACAAACTCAGCTAAGGTATTGGACACTCTGAACAGATTCATTACGTCAAAACATGAGTTACAAACTAATTTAACCTTAGAACTTACACAGCAACCAGTCCTTCAGTTATCATTATTCATCACTGAAAAGGGATACATCTTAATTTTACCACTATTATATTTTTTTCTGTATTGTCATGAATCAAATCCGAAACCCTTTTGGAATGATAGCTCGCTTACGACTCATTTAAGGAGTTGAGACTTTAATTACTCTAATTATTTTTTTTCAAAATGGTAATATAGTAGGGACAACGTACTGTACAATATTCATAGTATAGAAATAATCCTCTCCTTATTCTTCTTCTTCTTTGTCTCACATATTACTAACAGCTTAGACTATTCACACAGTTGCACTAATGGGTTAGGGATAAGGAAGGTAGAATTTATAAGAAATGTATCCCCATGTACGTGAAGGGATAGTGGGGGGAAACCACTTAAGAAAAAAACAGTATCCCTTTATTACCATCACTAGCATTCTAGTATATTACAAAAGTGACGCCTGGGAGTGGACACTATACCAATAATATAGGTTCTCATGCCAAGTTAGTTTGTAAGTCGTTTTCTAATGTCGCTTATAGCTCAGAAATGATTGGTTTTATAAAAATGTATTTCAGATAAAAGATTTTTATCTTTATAGTACTACAACTTTACAATGGTAAGTTATTTCATATCTCAAATAGTTGCGGATAAATAATAAAAATTAGAAATTCTCCCTTAAGTAAAGTATCTTCAAAGTCATTTTCATGAGAAAATGAGAATTGCCATCTTTTTTTATAATGATGTACAGTGTTCAAATATAAAATTTAATCAAAATCATTAAAACGAATTTTGAGAAAATCGATTTTTTTTTTATCATTTGCCCTTCAGTAAACTACGCTTTAAATTAAATTTAGGGTTAGATATCTAATTCCAAAAATCTCTCGGGGGCAGCTTATGAAAACCCCAGATACCGAGTTTTAGCCCAATCTTTAGAATAGTTTCGGCTCTAGCCCGAGGTACAGACAGACAGACAGACAGACGGCATTGCAAAAACATCTTTTTTTTTTCAGGGGGTCAGTAAACGTCGACATTTATCAAAATCTCGAGTTCGATTTTTTTTTACGATTATAATTCTTTATCCCCGTGTCGTCGAGATAAAGTAAAAAGTCGTTTACAATTAGTTCACTACTCCAATAATTTTGTATTCAATGTACCATGTTATCCCATTCTAGATAACATTCGGTCCCATTAATACAATAATCACGTAATAATATCCGAACCCTTAGCTCAGATGGTAGCGTGTCTGTCTACTGAACTAAGGGTCCCGGGTTCAATTCCTGGCATGGCTGAAACATTTATCACTAGTCCTCTGTCACTATCAAACTGGACTAAATTTAGGGTTAGATATCTAATTCCAAAAATCTCTCGGGGGCAGCTTATGAAAACCCCAGATACCGAGTTTTAGCCCAATCTTTAGAATAGTTTCGGCTCTAGCCCGAGGTACAGACAGACAGACAGACAGACGGCATTGCAAAAACATCTTTTTTTTTTCAGGGGGTCAGTAAACGTCGACATTTATCAAAATCTCGAGTTCGATTTTTTTTTACGATTATAATTCTTTATCCCCGTGTCGTCGAGATAAAGTAAAAAGTCGTTTACAATTAGTTCACTACTCCAATAATTTTGTATTCAATGTACCATGTTATCCCATTCTAGATAACATTCGGTCCCATTAATACAATAATCACGTAATAATATCCGAACCCTTAGCTCAGATGGTAGCGTGTCTGTCTACTGAACTAAGGGTCCCGGGTTCAATTCCTGGCATGGCTGAAACATTTATCACTAGTCCTCTGTCACTATCAAACTGGACTATCAAACTGGACAAGACGGTACTGATGCCTTTGCCCGCATGCCCATTGGTGCGGGTTCTAGCCAGACATTTGATTATTTTTCTTCATTTTCAAAAAACAAAAGCCAAATAGTTGTGATAGTTTTATATTTTTTAATATTTAACGAGAACGCTGTGTTACTATTTCCCTCAAATAAGCATGTTTCGATTTTGGAACGTACTTCTTGTTATGAAAACATATTTCTACCGCTGGCTTCCAAACTTAAAAATCTAATATTCACATGTATTGTATTGAAGATGTACAAAATAAATATAGGATAAGATAGAGTGAATATTATCTTTATATTTTATCTTATAGCTGTCAAAATCGATGTTCTCTTTCAAACATAATAATTATTGTAGAATAAATTGATTGGCTTATCTTACTTACTCTATGGCATTAGGAACTCGAAAGCTCATTAACACACTTACAAATGTACGCCACCTAACTCTATCATAAGCTAGTTCTATCCAGTCCACCTCATTACACCCTATCTCTATCATGATCTAGTTATTTCCAATCCACCTCATTATACCCCATCTCTTTCAGGTCCATTCTCATGTTAACTTCCCATCTCCCTCTAGGTCTTCCCAATGGTCTCTTCCCATTGGTTTTGCCAGTCAGTACCCTGAACAGGGTTCTAGATTCTCCCATTCGCGCCGCATGTCCTGCCCACCGTAATTTACGAGACTTGATTATCCTGACAATGTCTTGTGATGCTTTCAGGGTATGTAAATCAACATTATGTAACCTCCTGCACTCCCCAGTAGCCTCATCACCTTTTGGACCAAATGTCTTCGTAGGCACTTTGTTTTCGAGCCCTCTTAATTAGTTTTCGTCATGTAAGGTAAGATACTGAAAGACCACGTTTTACATTCTTTCATAAAAAAATAGATGTTGGGACTTTATAAACTGTCGTATAAGGTTTTTATTACCTCAATCCCACTAAGGTTTGGGCCAAAATTATTGATATATTGAATTATTTTTTAGTTTAGTTGTCACAGTTAATCTCAAATTTTTTTTTCTTACAAGTTCACATTAATTAGTGTGTCTAAAATCTAGATGAATTGTTAGGCACTCACCTAATTTGACCAGTGAAAGTAGTATGTCAAAACCTAAAGCTAAATTCAAAGTCGTTTCAAAACATTGCAATAAGATGTAAATATGTGTACGCCTCTAGTGTCATTGTGTTAACCAGCTATTACTTATTACTGTTTATTCTAATCAATTATGGGGCAAATGCTACAACTAGCCCCCATGCAGTTAATTTACCATCTAGTTAACGGGAATCAAGCCTATTAAATAATATGTTTAAACTTTGCTTGGAATCGAGCCCGGGGTTGCTAGATCGAAATGTAAACACACCGCCAACTGAGCCAGTAAGTCATAATAGTTTTGATTTATTTATGTAATTTTTAAAAACGAACTTGATAAAATTAGGTTTTCTTTTTATCGTCGTGTCTTACTACCTGTTCAGGTTATACGCATTTATGATAATTACTCTAAGGGGGTAGAAATAAGGAAGGGAGTATTTTACAGGTAATCTATCAGCATTTGCGTGGAAGGATGGTGGGAAACCATTTAGGAAAAACTACCTTCAAAAGATCCGACCGGGATTCGAGCCCCAATCTTCCCGTTAGGTTGCTTTTCTTTAATCTATTGAAAAAAGTAATCTCCGCTTCAAAACGATGCTACAATGGAATTAATTTTAAAAGTGTTACAATCCATTATAAAACAACTAAACAGGTCACTAGTTCACGATTGTGACGTTGTACAGATAAAGCTCAGAAACACAAACACAGGCTCTGACGTGAACAAGATGATTAAGCACAATAGTTATAAACAGTTTACTAAAACATGTTCGTTTAGTATTCTGAAAATTGAAAAATGACACATAGACACGCGAATCGAAGCCGGGACCTTTGACTTTGTACGCCAATGCTCTAACCACTGAGCTATTCAGGAACTATCCCGTGCCCAGGGTCATTCTTCACTCATATGTTAAGGCAGAGTCTATGATGGACGTGCGGAAATCGTCATCCTGGATAGCCTAGTGGTTAGAGCATTGGCTTACTAAGTCAACGGGCCCGGGTTCGATGCCCTTGTTCAGGTGTCATTTTTCTATTTTCAGAATATGATATTATCTAGATGCGTGTAAACCCTCACTAAAAGCAAATATAATAGCTTTGGCTATTTGATTCTATATTTGTTTAAGTCAATGACCGCCTCTGTGGTCCATTGCCCAGAGTTCCTGGTTACAGAGCCTGAGGTCCCGGGTTCGATCCCTGGCGCTTCTAGACTTTTCTGTAAAGCAGTGGGTCTGGAACGGATCAACTCAGCCTCGTGTATATTTGTTTAAGTCAATGACCGCCTCTGTGGTCCATTGCTCAGAGTTCTTAGTTACAGAGCCTGAGGTCCCGGGTTCGATCCCTGGCGCTTCTAGACTTTTCTGTGAAGCAGTGGGTCTGGAACGGATCAACTCAGCCTCGTGAGGACGAATGAGGAGTTACTTGAATAAAGAAGTAGTGGCTCCGGTTTAGAAAACTGAAGTTAACGGATGGAGGGCTTGTTGTGCTGACCATATGACACCCTCTATTTGCAAAATTTGGCACTATCTTGTCAGCAGACGGCGGCAGCTCGGTCGGTCTAGCTCGCTTGCGGGCTGATGCCATGGAGTTTTTTTTATTGTTTTTAATACGGTGTACTGCAATAATAATTTTTTAAATACATGGTTCATTGTGATTTTTAATTAGTTTCTTTCGTGTGCTTTATCTTGTTTTATTTTTGTTGTCCCTTTCTCACTATCCGTTCGGGTTGTACCACCAGTGGTGAAATATAGTGGGCTCGCACGAGCCCATTGTTAACATTTTCGTTTATTTATGTATTTATTTTTACTAAAAAACAACATACCATTTTTATAAATAGCTATAACTATTTAATCCTGATCCACGTGTTAAATATTTTATCAGGTCAGTTATGGAACCAAATAACTAAGTAGGAGAGCAGAAAAATGCAAGGAAGGAGAAAACGACAATATTACTCGTATACGGCAGTTTTTTGCATAGTTTTTTTTATACTTGAATATAATTATATCTAGTGATCTTTGTGATTTGGTTTTAAATAATAAGTTAGTGATTTTTTATTCCCACATGCATTTGGCATCGTTATACTAATAATTACTAGTATGCCAGAATATGTTTGAAATAGTATTTTATTTTTTAAGCTTGCATTTTTTTAATACCTGTGTATAGGTACCTGATTTAGAATAATATCGTTAAATTTTTAATATATTTTTAATAAACAATGTTAAAATATTTTCCTGTGTCATTTTATTAATATTGCCTTATGTTAGAAATAAATTAAAAAATAGAAAAAAAACTGCAAGCCCTTTTTTTTAGCACCGCGTCTTACAAACCATTCGGATTATACGCTCATATACTAATTACGCCAGTGAGTTTAAGGGTTAATAAGGTCATATTTATAAGAAATGCGCTAGGGGGCGGCCAGACTGGGCGAGCGACTAAAATATAAAATAGAACACATTGGTTGTAATGAGAGGTGGCCAGACTGGTTCTATATTTCAAGCGCGCGCGCTTGAGCCGGAACAGTCTTTTTACAGGTGCTGGGCAATATGATTGTATATTGGTTCATTGAGTGCTAGGAAAACTTCTCAATTTGACATGATATTTGACTTTTTTTTATAACTGCCGAGGATGGGGAGATAGAGGTTCGAATCTCGGTCGGGTGAACTGGGGGGTGGTTTATTCCTAAACGGTTTTCCACTCTCCCACGCAAATGCGGGTTAAATTTCTCGTAATTCAACCTTCCCAAGTCCTAATCCATTAGCGTAATTAGTACTTAAGCGTATAAGCCAAACGGATAGTAAAACGCTGTGCTAAAAAAAATCCATTTCACTTCCATATGTATTCTGGTTCGGAAGTAATTGTATGCCTATCCTGGTTAATAGATCGTAAAATGGGCTCTTAAATGACAACGACTTACAGCTTAAGTACCTGTCAGTACACAATCTAAAACATTTGAGAACCTGATAAACTCTTTCTATATCAAACTGATTATGTTGAACAATAATTTTACATTATGAAAAAAAGTGGCTGTCACAACTCAAGGACATGAAAGGTTTCTGTGAAACATTGGTAAACTCAAGTTCACTGCCAATTCTTTGTTTGTGTCTTTTCAAATAAACAAACACGATTGTAATCGACTCCCATGCTGATTTTTTTTTTATAAAGACGCGACATTAGATGCATCTATTTCTTTCGGTTCACAGCAAATCAACTCTACCGTATCCTCGTTATTTATTGTCAATTCGCTCCTCAAGGACATCACATCCGGCGAGACAGCGGTTCAGTACACGTGAGAGCATCTGTCGAGTGCAACGTGAATATAACGCCTTGAACCACTCGCTCACAGGCGAGGACTTGAACTCACGTTCCTTCTAGACCCACTCAAAGGTTGTAGTGCTAGTTTCAACGGGCGAGCTTGGCTTTCACATTTAATAACATTTAATAAGATTAAAACACGAGCTGGTAGGCACGCGGGACTCTCATCTTGTCTGGTTTTTATAGTGATCGAGAGGCTGAGGCTCAAATCCCAGCTGAGTGTACTTAGGTGTTTTTATGTCCTTAAAATGGTTTCACGTTCTTTCTCCACTAGGGAAAAACGCGTAGAGCGAAAAGCAATTTCTAATAGACCATCAACCAAATAGCCTACCCCAGGGAGCGGATCTCCCCACGCCACCCCCCACCCTCCTTCAGAAGGATTTTTCACTACACAACAGGATTTTTTTAGCACCACGTCAAACTACCCGTCCGGCTTATACGCATAATGTGTGTTAATTACGCTAAAGTGTTAGGGGTTAGGAAGGTTGAGTTATTCAGAATATCCTAGCGGGATTCTAACCCCAATATCTCCGTCATCGGCAGTCTATTTCGAGAGTGGTGCCATAGAGCAGTGGCTCTTCACCTTTTATTACTCGCGGCCCCCTAAATATCCTAAAATATTTTCGCGGCCCCCTAGTTTTTACTAATATATTAATCTTTAAGATGTATTCTAAAAAGTGGCTTTATTTACTGATTATAATCACAAACAAGTAAAAAAACAGAAATTGACTTGTCTCGATGTATTTAATGGGACCTCGCTCTGCTGTTGAACACTTTCCACTAATTGGCCTTATTTGATTTCATTTGTATTACTTAATGCGATTCGAATCCAGGAGTCGGTTCGGAGTCGATTTCTCTGCTTCGTTTTAATATTTACCAGTGTGGAAAATTGCTTTTCATATAAATAAGTAGAAACAAAGGGCAGAAAATTTTGAATGGCGTTAGTAAATAGATGGGAATTATTAATACTATACGTGATTTCTATTATCCGTACTTCCCCTCCCCTCCACTACCCCGGAAAATCGAGAGTCTACTGTACTTACATGCTTATGATCATCGAATTATTTCTTCCAAAACGTAAAATTTAAGATAATTGGCTTCAGTAATAATCAAATAACACTTTAGATAATTTTTTCGCGGCGCCCCACAAAACCTTTCGCGGTCCCCCCCCCCCC
>CABFWB010002074.1:55202-76304 GCA_902151455.1 Timema bartmani | reverse complement strand
CCCCCCCCCCGGTTTAGAATCGCTGACATAGAACAAACGGCCACCGAAGCGGGTCTGATGGCTCTTTCTATCCTCAGAAGGATTTTCCCCTCTTCAACAGGATTGTTCTCTCCCGAGAAATATATAATAATTAGGGCCTCTCTAACTACAGAGGATAGTTATGGGTTCAATACCCACTGCTCTCAATCCACCAAATAAAATTATTATTAAGGTAGGATGGAGAAGAACTCGAGTTTAAGATTAGGTTGTTTTTTCTGCCAGTAAAGTTTTGAACAAAATAAATCAGATAGGCCTATTTCTGCAGGAGATACATTTTGTTTAATCTTCTACACAAAGTATTCTCAACAACCCACTTCAGTGGCCAAATGGTCTAAGGCGCTATTCTCACCATAGATTAGACAGCCGATGACGGAAAGATCGTGTTTCAATCCCAATCAGGTGTAGTGAGGGTGGTTTTCCCTAAAAAATTTTCCCACTCTCTCCACGCAAAATCGGGTACACTTTCCCTAAATTCAACCTTCCTAATCCTTAACCCATTAGCGTAATTAGTACATATGTGTATAACCTGAACAGGTAGTGAAACGCGGTGCTAAAAAAATAAATACTATGTGTAGAAAATTAAACTGAATATATATTCTGAAGCAATATTTGATTTATTTTGGCCAACGAGTCATTTTTTAATAAAACTAGCATTCCTTCCATTCCATCTTTAAAATTTATATTTGTATACCTCCTCAATGCCTAGGATAGTTAGTAGATCAATGGAGTTATTTAAATTATTCGTACCTACAGCCCCAATTATGTTATAAAATAGTTTAAATTCTTTAAAGAGGACTTTAATGTCTAGAATAAAATTCGTACCTACAGGCCAGATTATATTATAAAATGCTTTAAATTCTTACAAGAGCCGAGATGGTTTTAATGGCTAAAACAAATTTTCTTAACATTTGTCTGGGGGACTCCAGCACGATCTACTGAAGGTGGAACTCCTTCCCCCTACACCCCCAACATCCCTAAAAAAAAGTTACAGCCCCGCTCATATAACCTAACGCAAATATTTTACTCTCAGAAAGACGATTAGCGTTTGAAAAATTGGAACCATTTTTGTAATCTTTCAAAATTGCAAAATAAAAAAATAAAAAATGTTGAGCCAACAAATAGTTTGAAATATTTTAGAAATTAGACTGGTATCAATGCGGCAATTCTTATCTCATTCGAAGATATAAGATAAAAAAAACTAAACCTTCTAAATCAAACGATAACTTGAGAAATATTACTAACAAAGTCAAGGTCGAACAACACTGTAAAGTGACACATTGTGATCTATCTAAGTTTGAGCTGCGAATATAATTGTTTTAAGTTCCACTTGTCAAGCTAAGTATAGCTGCTCTGCACACCCTGCTTCCGATATGTTGTTATCTTTGGGTTGTTTGTTTCCTGGTTGTACGCATATATTAACCACATTAATTGAATAGGAATTAGAAAGGCAGAATTTTAAAGGAAACGTAACCGCATTTGCGAGGAGGGAGAGTAGAGAAACCATTGAATAAAAACTACGATCAGTTCACCCGACCGGGGTCCAAACCTCAATTTCCCCGTTTCTGGCAATTCAGCTTGTTGGGAAATACCTTAGACCACGTGGCCACCAATACGGTCCACTTGCGATATTTATAATTTTAATTTAAACAAAGGTGAAGAAAGTGAATTATTCTATGTAGGGTTCCACTAGAAAATTGACGTTATCCTGTGGTATTTTTTTATGTAACTAAATATGGGAGAGGGGAAAAGATAAAGATGCAGCGACATGTATGAATGTGTGAGGGTGCTGTATATGAATACCCTAGTAATACCAAGAAATGACGGGGAGATCGTGGTTCGATCCTGGTTGGGTGTACTGAAGATGGTTTTCCCCTAAATTATTTCCCACCTCTCTCTCCACACAAATGTAGGTACACTTCCTCTGAATTCAACCTTCCTCATCCCTAGACCACTAGCATAGTTAGTAGCATAGTTATTATATAGGCGTATAAACCGAGCGGGTAGTAATAACTTTACATGTCCATGAATTTTAAAACCTGTAATTTACTCGAAATAAAAAGTATATTCAGTTGTATGTAGCGTACGACGCTATCTAAGAATTTTAATCGCTATCTCACAATATCGATTTGGTTGACCTTGGAAAGTATTTTTGCGATGTGTAGCACCACGTCAGCGTCAGCCTTCTCAGGATAATGAAAGTAATCTTAAAGGTTTAGGTTAAATAAATATTATCCGTTTCATCATTGGTCACGATCCCAGTAAATTATCAAAACCTCCACAGTTTCGCAAACATTTAAGAAAAAACTTAAATTGATACATCCTTTCCCCATTGGTACTTCTCTTTATATCATCCAATTGCTTTTCAATCAACTCGCCCCCTACACCTCACTCTCTCCCCCAAAATAATTATCTAATTAAAAACACACTCCTTTTCTCTATTATAATTTGTACTCTCTACTCCTCCCCCATACCCGTATTGGACTAAATGTCAGGTTCATCTAGATTGATTTGACCTTAATGAGGAGGTAGGGGTTCGAATACTCGCCAGGTGTTCTAAGATTGGCTTACCCTAAGGGGAAAAAAATCCACTTTCCTTCCATGCAAATGCGTGTTTCCTCTAAATTCTATCTTCCTCATCCTCACCTCATAAACATAATTCAAACATATGCATACAACCAGGGCTTTTGAGATGAATTATATCAGGGGGAACAAGGTTGTTTTCAGCCCCCCTCCCCCATTTATTTCCCATTAATCCTGTCTGAAATAAATTAATTTATCCTATCCGAAAAAAAGAAAAGAAACAAGACAAAAAAAACATAATTTATCCTTTTATATCTAAAAATAAGAACAAACACAATAAGACAAAAATTATACCTTTAAGCCACTAATAAAACATTTTATGAGATCCTAAGAAATTGACAGGCCCCTTTCAGACCCCCGGGCCCGGGTACGATTTAGCTCCTGCATCCCTTCACCGCCTCCCCGTTCGGGCTATACGCTTATGTGCTAATTACGCTAATATTTTTGTCGATTAAGAAGGTTATATTTAGAGGAAAGCGCACCCGCATTTGCGTGGAGGTAGAGTGAAAAACCATTTAGTAAAACTATCCTCAGTACACCCGACCAAGATTCTAACCTCGAGCTCCCCGTTATCGGCAATCTAGTCTACTACCAAAGCAGCGCGTTAGACCATGCGGCCATCGAAGCGGGTCACTAATTTATTCATTTAGGCTGAGGATTATGAATTTTATAATAAGGGTATGCACAACCTTTTGCCCGGAAGTGGGATAGAAGTAACCGCGAGTTAAAAAGATGAAGTATTTTTTAATGAAGTATCTATTCAATTTATTGTCAATCAGATTGAAATAGTCGCAATTTAGGGTGAGATTGAAGAAATCGCGAGCTTGGGGGAGATTGAAGCAATCTTGAATTAGGGGAAATTGAGGTAATCACGTTGGAATTCAAATAACAGTGAGTTTTTTTAGCACTGCGTCTTACAACCCCTTCGGGTTATACGCTAACCGTGACTTAGATGGGGATTGAACTTACAAACTAAGGGGAGATTGGAACAATTGCGAGCTAATGTTGAATTGAATTAATCGTGAGTTAAAGTAATATTATCATCATCATCATCATCATTATTAATATTATTATTATTATCATCATCATCATCATCATCATAATTATTATTATTATTATTATTATTAGCACCGCGTCTTACTACCCGTTCGGGTTATACGCACTTACGCTAATGTCTAATGGTAGGGTGATTGTGAGATGAAATGGAGGACCTACAGTTTAACGTGGGATCCGAACCACGGTGGAGGCCTGGCATTCCACATATTCACAAGTTGTTTAAGGTGATATTGAATGAATTGCAAGTTAGTGTGGAATTGAATTAATCGTGAGTAAAGATGATATTAAATCAATTGCGAGCTAATGTTGAATTGAATTAATCATGGGTTCAGGTGATATTTAATGAATTGGCAGTTAATGTGGAATTGAATAAATCTGAGTTAAGGTGATATTGAATGAATTGCGAGTTAATGTGGAATTGAATTAATCGTGAGTTAACATGATATTAAATCAATTCCGAGCTAATGTTGAATCGAATTAATCATGGGTTCAGGTGATATTTAATGAACTGGCAGTTAATGTGGAATTAAATCAATCTGAGTTAAGGTGATATTGAATGATTTGAGAGTTAATGTGGAACTGAATTAGTCGTAAGTTAATGTGGGATTTAACTCTATTTAACTCTATTTAACAAAAGAGTGATGCAACTGCAAGTATTATTAGATTTAAATAGCCGAGAACTTCCGGAAGGTTAATGTGAATGCAAAATCGCTTATTTATACCAACAAAAAATACTTATTTTTGTACACCAGTATTGGCACAGCTATTTTAAATAGTGCCCATTATATTATTAATAGGGCCTACTTTCGGTGTTTTATAGTAACTTATCAATTAAACATCTCTCAATTTAGAACTATATATGAAACAACGTTATTAGTTAATTAACTATTCATAAAGTATTATTGTGTGGATTTTTGTGATAATTTATTTGGACATATATATTAGGTGAATATATTGAATCATAATTAAAACCAAAGACGTTTCATATTAGTTGTATCAGATATTTTAAAGTCAAATTATTGACAAAAAATATATTTGAACAGCAGATTGTAGTGGGAATTAATAATAGCGTGAAGGATACTCACTCAAAAAATACACGCGGCCAAATGTTATTAAATATTTTTTGTAAGACCTCATTATAGTCGTTACATTAATTAAACTGTTTTGAATTCTCCGCCTTTCAACAGGCTCTATTGCTATCAACCTTCAAGTAGTTCCGCCGTTTCATACTAGATATCACTATCCACTGCGCAGCAGTTGAGTCACGTGATACCACACCATCAGACTTCCGCCAATTACAATCGCTGTGCATCACGAACATCTGTGACGTCGCTACTCAATTGTTGACACTCGTTTGACATAAGGTGTGCAGCATCTCTCTTGAGACATCAAAATTCATTGTGCAAGAAAGAATTCAGTTAGTTTCTTATTAGATTTGCTACTGTGAAATAGAAACATCTTTAGCCCTCAATGTAAATCGATATTTCGTTTACGAGCTGCTTGTGTTGTGTCTATTCCTGTAAACCGTATTCTGCGGCTAATATTATTAGCAAGTGACAGTTCGTACAATAATATAGAGAAAATGAATTTATCATTTGCTGGTTGTGGATTTTTGGGTATATACCACGTAGGTGTAGCAGGATGTTTCAAGAAATATGCTCCACACCTTATTTCGGAAATGATTTCTGGAGCATCCGCTGGGGCCATTACTGCGTGTTGTTTGCTGTGCGATTTGCCACTAGGTCAGTACAATTTCCAATTTGCCTATCTCACTAAAATTTGCTGACATTCACATTTTGGTATTGGATCCTAATTTAACTTTGTGATTATGTGGACGCTTGCAATAAATTACAAATTAGACAGGATTATTTAGCTTACAATAACAGTTTTTTGTAAAGTCTAATCAAAGACGTAACCTCATTTTTAACTTTTAAAAAATATATTTTTATTACACACCTAGATTAAGATTTTGTTATATTTTTCATATCTACAAATGAGCTAAACCCTGGTTCATAGACGGGGAAGGCCACCAAATAACAATAAAAATAAAATAACTTAAGGTACATAGCTATGTAACTTACTTTTTATTTTAGAAGCTTCCTGCATAATTAAGAGCTTTCCTTTCCTTGTTAAACTAATCGGTTAAAGAATGATATTTACGTAGATAAATTTTATAAACTTATGTTTCTGGTTGGAAAATGTGTCCGCTCACTTACATCTATGATAAAAAAAATTACATTTGTTGTCTCCCTTCATAATATTATATTTATTTTATTTATAAAACAAAGTGGAGCTGTGACCCTGCACAGGCCCTTCTATTTTATTCATGATTATTTATTGAATTAAACATTACGCATTTGTCTCCCTTTATTATGGTGATGAAACTTTTTTTATTTTTTAAAATAATATTTATACATAAAGTCATGCTGTCACTTTTAATAGATATTATTAATACCTATAAAAGAACACAAATAATTTAGTAAAATGTTATCACTGTTGGTCGCAAATAAATACATTTGAATTTGACTAACTGTTCTTCCAACCAAAATCAGCGTATATATATTTTATTCTATTAAGATTGCCGACAGTGGATAGGCCTATTTTATATGTTTGTTTGGAAAGTTACTAGAGCGCCCGCGGTAACCTACCCCCTCCTCTTGGAATTTCCAATTTAATATAATACATTAAATGTTTTCTTTTACAATAAAACATTGTTGACATTTTTTAATCTCATAGTTTGTTTTACAATATTTTTTTTCTTCAAACAAAGCTACTTTCGTAGAAACACTTTTAATCAAATTTGGTAATGACCATAGACACCATCTGTCTGTACTCTGTAGGTAGGGTTTTTATGTGATGCTGAGAAATGAGTTCAAATTATAAGATTGTAAGTAATTAAATAATTTGAAAAATATTTATTTTACATCGCTATTTTAAAATAATAACAATTTCGCCATGTATTTACCCTTGAGATTCTTTCCTAAAACAACTTAAGCTTATTGAATGATTATAATAGTGTATAATAATTAATACTGTAGGGAATTTTTAAATAATGTCACAAAATTTCCAAATTTAAGTTCAAATTTATGATATCAAATTATTTATAAAGCTATGAATAGAATTGAAAATTAAATTTTTAAAAGCTTACTAATTGTGTTTAGGTAGAAGCAAAGCCCTGCTCTTTACAAGTTTTATATTTTTAGTATATTTACAGTGCCAACCAGTATAATGCCAATGCCCGCAGAAGGTTTTCCCAGGCGCGCGTGGATGGGAAAATGTTTAGCTCCCCCCCACACCCTGTGGAAAAATTTCTGCGGGCGCCACTGCTTCCTATATATTCACATTTTGGAGCTGTAATTTTTTACAAAGTAGTAGGCCCCTAACATTTTACCAATGTAGACGGCATAGAGTGATTTTTTTTTGTGTGTTTTAAACTTTCCACCTTACCATGATCACTGTGCACTTTACATTTTACCAAATACTATTACATTTGATTCTGGTTAATTGGGACACATCGGGCAAGGTCACTCTGGCCCAATTAAGCCGCTGCCCCAATTAAACGAAATGTTAATGGTACAAACATTTATTTAAAAATACTGTAAAGCGAAAAGCAAACAAAATGTACATATTTAAAATGAATAAACAGTACATACTTGTATGTGTCAATTAAGGGTTACACATTACTTAAGAGTTCTTTCTTTGAAAAAATTATCAAGTGTACCCAGACGTGTTTTCTTTATGGACTGCACCTGTACAAAGTCGGCGCAGGTATCTAGTGCTGATAAAGGGCTTCCTTCGGTGCCTTCCTGCATGAAGTAGCATCTCAATTCAGCAATATATTTGCTAGCATCCTGGTTAGTCACTCGCTTAGGTGTTTCGTTGTCATTATTTTCTTGTTTTTCTGTTGTCTCCGAGTGTTTTGCTGCAATTTCTTTAAAAATTGTATCCTCACAATCTTCATTTTCATCATTCCAATAAATGTTATTGTCAATGCTTAAAAAAATCTTCACAATTTTGGACGTGTTGCAGATATAGAGACATTTTCATTGTCTGTACATATAACTGCATATGAATCACAATTAGTCGTGAAACCACATTTAGCAAAACAATTCTGAATTGTTTTGCTGCTTATTCCTCACCAGCTATCGAAGATAAATTGTACAGCTTTTAACAGTAAAACATTTGCACTAACTTCTATTGCTTTTAAAGATGATGTCAGAAGATTTCCCTCAATCGCTTCAAGGATGTGATTAACCAGCTTTCCACGATAATACGTCTTCAATTATTTTTTTTATAGTTCCTGCGTCCATAGGCTGTATCAGGAATGTGGTGTTAGGGGGTAAAAATTCCAGCTAAATATTTTTTTAAACTATCTACATGAAGGTGTGCCGTACAGTTGTCCAATATCAACAGAATTTTTCTGGACTTACATTGCAGTTCCACGTCCCAGTTCATTAGCCATTGCGTAAAAATATATGTGATCATCCACGCCTTATTTGCATAATATGAAACTGGTAGATTGCCTATTGTGAGCCCCTTTAAACAACGAGGCTTAGCACTTTTACCAATAACCTAGTGTTTGAGTTTATCAATTCCTGATATGTTTGAGCAGTACAACACAGTTACACGATCCATTGTTTTCTTTGAACCCTACAGTGCTATATGTTGATAGCTCAGGGAACCATCCGGTGTAACACAATAATACAGAATCAAATAGCCGAAGCTATTAATTATGCTTTTTAGTGAGGAATTCTCCATCTAGATATCATATTCTGAAGATTTAAAAATGACGCCGTGACACGGGAATCGAATCTGGGACCTTTGGCTCAGTACGCCAATGCTCTAACCACTGAGCTGTACATCACTATTTCAACTCTACTGACTCAGCTGCTGCTTGCACAATTTCCACGTTACCAGAGTGCTATCAACATGACCTTCACTGCCACCCCACATGACAAACTCAACACGACTTCCCAATAACAAACTCAGCCTCAGCCCTCAGAATATCTATTCTATGAGTTTGTGCGCCTACATTACCTTCACTGCCCCAATTAAGCGGAGAGTTGGCCCAAATAAGCGGACTAAATTCAAGGTAAATACTTGTTTTGTTTCTGTTCTTAGAGTTTTGTCCCAAATAAATAGCTGCCCCAACTAACCAGAATCCACTGTATATTATGCAATATGAAATTTGTGTGTGTGGGTATGCTGTGCGTGCTACTACCCCCTCGGTTGCTTAGAGGCTTGAACTAAACTAAGGTCACAGGATAAAGAGGGTAGATTTCGAGGCAATACATTCCTCTTTACCTGAAGATAGGATGAACTATTACTGGAAACGAAGATAAAAATGAACTCGACTGAGATTTGAATAACTGCTCGTCTAGTCGTAGTCAACACGCCTAATCATAAAGTCAATGCCACCTTTCAAGAGACAGCTTATGAATTAATTTTTTCCCCCAATACATCATAGTGCTGTTTAGTAACAAAATGCGTTAGTAATTGCATGTAATGTGGCTGTAAAACCTTATAAATGAACCACTCTAACTGTACCTGATCAGCATTGAAACCTTGTTTCCCGAGATATACGTAGTCGATTCGCGACTGGAACGATGGTAACTGACTTCTAGCAGAAGATTTTTATTCCAAACATTGATTGAGGGACCCTAATGTTACCTATGTGAAGATAATAATAATTATTTCCTTAGTAATAGTCTACAAGGCCTATATTATCAATAAAAAGTTTTATCAAACGATTTTAATAATACTTCCCTAAGGATTACTGTATGATTGGCTTTTTCCTTTTTATTGTACCATGTCTTACTACCCGTCTAGGTTATACGCCTATGTGCTAATTACTCTAATGTGTTAGGGACTAGAAAGGTTGAATTTAGAGGAAGTTTACCCGTACTTGCGTGGGAAAAGAGTGGAAAACTATTTAGGAAAAAACTTGGTACACCCGACCGGGATCGAACTCCTATCTGCCCGTCATCGGCAGCCATTCTACTGCGAGAGTGGGAGAGGCGATACGATAACCGAAGCGGGTCGTAACTTATTGAAAGAACAAAAATATTAATAAAACTATATTATGTTTCTGGTTTCGAGGTTGTGACAAAAAGAGATTATAGTTTATTAAATGATAAATTAAAAAGGTTTATATTCACACTTTAATCTTCTTATAACTGGCCACCAAAATAAATATTGGCCTACCCTAATTATATTAGTTTTAAAATAAAACGTTTTTATTTTGTAAACACATGCGCATAAACACAACCGAACACCGTTTGTATGACGTCATCAACGGCCTTCGTTTCTTCTGGTTCGCCATAATATTGTGTGAAGAGAACACGGCCACTTGGAAGCTCTAGTTTGTAAAGCATTTTCAAGTGAACCACTAACACCGCTTCACATAAAAGAAACATAATTAAACGGCTATTTTCATAAGTTCATGTTTCAATAATGTAAAAACGCCTGAAGGAAAAACATAATCAAAAACAAATGTTTTTACGAAAGTTAATTGCCAAAAGCGACAACAACTCAACAAACAAACGGTCTGGTGGATATTATTAAGCGAATGGATACATGAGAGTATATCTGGTTCTTTTGCTGCTGTCACCACCATTCAAGTCGCTAATCGAATCCTGTAGGAGGTACGATTTAAGTACGTTGTACCTGCTTCGGTGGGCGCGTGGTGTAACGCGCTACTCTTGTGGTTGACTAAACTACCGATAACGGGGAGCTCGAGGTTCGAATCTTAGTCGTGCGTACTGAGGAGTTTTTTCTCAAAACAGTTTTCCACTCTACCTCCACGCAAATGCGGGTACACTTCCTCTAAATATAATCTAAAACCATTACTGTAATTAGTACATTAAGCTTATAACCTGAACGGGTAGTAGGACACGGTGCTAAAAAAAGTTACTTTGTAAAAATGACTTAACTACAATAACCTACTCTTGTTTTTAACTTATTTTTGTTCACTTCAATAAAACCTTTAACTCAGCTTTTTTTTTTGTATTATCGACGAGTTCAAGCTGCCAACAAGTCACATGACAAGGATATTTAATCTTGTTACCGGAGGCTTAATTGGCCACCCCCCCTTAGGCCTCGATTTCTTGACCACTTGAACGGATGTAGGTCACAGCTGCCATTACTGTGATTGGGTGAGGTGCTTTCTTGTCCCAAATGGCAGACGTAGATTTCGGGACAATGGCCATGGCATTGTGCGGAACACTGTCCCGGCAGATTTAGATGTGCGTACTGGTACTTGTCTCTGATCCAAACTCGAGCCATGCTTGGTAGGGTCATGGTGGCTACAAGCAGGAAAAACAGGAGAAAATCTAGTTAAACATAAATTAAAATCAAGAAATTTAATTATGTACTTGCATAAAAAAAATATTTTCGCACCTAAATATTTAAAAAAATTGTAATATCTTATTTCTCCCATGTTAACAAAATACATTGCCTCCATTATAATATAATAATGTTTAGCATCGCGTCTTACTACCCGTTAGTGCTATACGCCTATGTACTAATTACGTTAATATGTAAGGGATGAGAAGGTTGAATTTAGAGGAAGGAACCCGCATTTGCTTGGAGGGAGAGTGGGAAACCATTTAGGGGAAAAACCACTGTACAACAGACCGGGATCGAATTCCGATCTTCCCCGTAATCGGCAGTCTATTGTGAGCGTGACACCTTAGACCGTGTGGCCACTGAAGCGGGTGAGATAGTTTATTTGTTTTTATAACATTTACACACAGCCACAAATAATACCTAAAACATTTAAAACTCAATAAAAATGTTGTTAATTAGTTGCTAGATTTTGTAAAAAAAAATGATCATTGTAATAAATGGAAAAATGTCACTCGATAAAGAAAACTGTAAAAGATTTATCAGAAAAAATATAAATTGCACTAGGGAGATTTATTCAAGGTGTCGATAACCTTAATCTTTTGCTAAGCTGCTGTCAAAACAACGATAGTAAAATTAAGAAACTGCTTTAGTTGGAGCAGGACCGCATGCGCCGAGAATTTATTTTCTCGCGTTTAAAAAAAAATGGTATCTACATATTATTATGTTATGCTATTTTAATATTCCCATTGCTCATCCTATCCTCGTAGATTGTATTAAAGTTTGTAATAGCCATTGGTGGTATTAGGTAGGACATTGATTTGGGACTAGCCACGTGTCACATGGCAAGGTTTGATGGTGATAAAAAATTTAACTTTCCCTTTCTGAACCAACATTTACTTCAATCGTTCAACGCACAAATAACAAACTAACTTAACTTTAAAGTACATTAACACCTTATCGCCACGCCGGCTGCCAATACATCATTGTGAAAAGAGGAAACCCCATTTAACCAATAACACCCTTTATTTTTATTTTAACCATACCTGGAATCGAACCGGAGACATGAGTGGGCATACGCGTATCCGATCGGGATAACATTTCATTACGATTTTCTTGTGGCCACTCAATTCTAAAGTACTATTGCAAAGTGATAGAAAACCAGAACTTATATATTTATGTAAAAATAATAACTAACGTGATTAAAGTTGCTTTTCTTTTTCCGGAAACTATTCCGCTATTGGATTTGAAAACAGTACCAATGTTTTCATTTATTGCAATTTCTTCTCATATCAAATTATTTTATGTCCTGATCTTTATATAAATGTTCGATATTCCACACACTTAAAAAAAGTGATCTAACCATTTGAATTGTTATAATATGACACTATTTTATAAGCATCACCATGGTGGAACTATCTAAGGTAAGCTTGCTGCCTTTAAGGGTATATTTAGAGTAGATACAGATATCAGTTTAGATTACTTACAATATTTGTTTAAAAGAGAGCTTACATCAGGAATGACAGAAGATACAGCTAATACGTTTTTGTTACGCTAGTATTTGTGCGAAAACTATTGAAACAAATGTATATAGTTTTACTGTATATGTATAAATACAACTAACATAACTACTTTACTCAAACACAATATTAGATAGTATTCGGTGCCCGCGTCTTACTTCCTGTCCTGGTCATGCGAATTTCTACATTAATGTGGAAGGCAGAATTATAAATGAAGTGTACCCGCATTTGCGTGCCGGGCAGCGCCAGCATCAAAGAACTGAGACAGCCCCTTACTATATAGCCCTGATTTGAGTGAAAAGGTTGTGAGAAGCCATCTCTGACATCACCTCACGACACCCAACCGTGATTCGAACCTCGACCTATTGCATTATCTTACTATAATTCATTCACGATAGGTCTTAACCTGGATGACAGTTCAAAAATCATATGTTTAGGTTTTAGGTTACCAACACTTGTAAAAGAACACTGTTTTGTTATGAATGTTACGTTTTTTAATTACATGTTATATTTTACATTTAAAATAACTTAAACTTAAGTTTTCTCACATTATTTCATTACTTTTAACAATTTCTTTTTACCCAATTCGAAACAATATTTTAAACATATATTAAAAGTACCTATTCTTTGTTTTGGAATGTTATCTATGATGTGTAGTATAGTGCATGCATTAATACCTTTTAATAAAGGCATCGTATTTACTTGGTAAAGATAAAATATTTGTAATTTATTTTATATATGATTAACTATTTTATTATTAGTTTATTGTTTTTAGAAATATTTAACTGAATAAAATATAATCGTCTGCTGCGAGGATACACCATTTTAAACAACTTGTCCGCGTCATCATCAACCACATGGCTAATATTCGTTGGTCGCCATTTTAAAGCCATATTTGTTAGACCTTTTGTGAAAGTGCTCGGAATAATAATTATTTTAACTTGAATAGAAGGATAAATAAGCTTTGTGGACGACCTCAAATAAATATTAAGACTTTGTTTAATTTAAATATATTTCATAGAATTTATTACTGTGCGCGTTTATTATATTTTTAACTTTAAATTAAGTCTCTAGTTTGTTAGGTCCACGCCTTACTCTAACTTATAATAATTTATAACTAAGTTAAATTACCTTTTATTTTAATTATTGGGCTTCTGTATTAACGTAAAAAAACTTAATCCTAGATCATATTACTAATTATTTTAAGAATAACTTTGTGTATACAGATATTTTCTCTTTAGTTCGAATACATATTAGGCCTAATTTGGTTAATTTTAATCTTACTTTAATCTAACTTTAATCTTTTATCAAACTTAAATATAAGTTTAATCTAACTTTAATCTCACGAAATTTTATAAGGGGTTCTTTTTATTTGTGGATAGATTTGTGTGTGTTTTTTTGATAATGAGTTTCCAGGAGAAAAAAAGAAGAGAAGTTACAGATCACCAAGTCATTCAAAAATTTCAATTTCAAAATTCTTTGAGGCATAATATTGGCCTAAATTACTGTGGTAAACTATCACATTACTCTACATAACCATATGTTTTCATAACAGCTGTCCCAAATTACAGTGGCAGATATCAGCTGTTGGCGTAGTGATATTTTAGGGACTATTTTTTAGTTACTTTTTGAGCTGTCATCCAAGTAAACTTAGGTCGTGAATGGCGTATAGGTGTGATTAATATTCTTTTCCACGGGTTTAATGGAACGGGTTTTTTTCATTGCTTCTATAAAACGGAACCCAAACCTTTTGTATTGTTGTATTCCTGGGATAACTCGTGTGTTTATCCAACTGTGTGTGTGTGTCCCCCGTCTCCCCCTGAAGAGTTCAATACACTGGCACCAATCAATACGGTCTCTTATACATATATATACGGTCAAAGAGTCGCGCATCTCTATTTTTCCAAGGATATTTCTCGCAGAAGAAAACGAAAAATGAACATGTCTATATGTATGGAACACTGTAATGTTGGCAAGGTGTTGTTCACGCCGTGTGACCTTGAGACATACACTAGGTCTAGCCAGTTGAGCTAGAGTTAAAGCATTTGAAAGTGTAAGATGAGTTTTTCACGAGCAGAGCGAGTATTTATTTTGGAACATTATTTTAAGGCCATGGCATAGTTTCATTTAAGTGCTTGTGTAAAAAGTCACAACAGTAGGTTTTGGAGCTCTGAAAATCCATACGTTTTCCATGAGGTGCCTTTACACAATCATAAGATGGGAGTGTGGTGTGCAATTTCACTTTGCAGGGTGGTGGGTCCTCTTTTCTTTAATCGAGAAACTGTTAATGCTGAACGTTACTAGGAATTTGCTATGCAGTTTATTGCATTACTGGAGTAAACAGAACGTGATTGCTGGTTTTATCAAGATGGAGCCACTGCTCTCACAGCCAATTACACCATGAAAATGCTGGCAGAGGTTTTTTTTTGTGATCGTGGGATTTCTAAGGGTTTGTGGCCACCTCATTCCCCACACCTAACGCCATCTGATTTTTTTTCTGTGGGATACTTAAACAGACAGTGTATGCAAACAACGCTCGAACCCTGGCTGAACTGCAAACCAACAGTGAGAAGTGCATTGCAACCATCCATACCCCAGGCACTGATTCGTCGTGAATCTAGAAATATGGTTAAACGAGTAAATTTGTGTTACAGAGAAGAAGGATCACACTTTCAACACCATCTGTGATTTCCTAATGGTTTATTGTTCGGTTTACATAAGATGTATATATTATATGGCACAAAATATAAGTTTTTTCTTTGGGTTGCGTGACTTTTGGATCATTCTGTATAAGCCAACTTGACAAGTTCATTACCAACCTCTTGACAGTGGCGTAACGCCACTTTCAAATTAAGAGAGGTGGGGGAAGAGGGGGCGGACCATCTGCTGATTGCAAGATGATGTGTGACCTATTAACACCTCAGACTGAGTACCTGCAATATCCAGGATTGACCGACCTCGAGTGAATTCATTGAGGTATCTTTTCTCCTTCCACATTGTAGCTACCCATACTTTATCCAGACGGATATTGTTGTTAGTTTTTAGCACCGCGTCTTACTACCCATTCGGGTTGTACGCCTATGTACTAATTACACTCATGGTTTAGATATTAGAAAGGTTTTATTGTGAGTAAGTGCACCCTCGTTTGCGTGGAAGGAGAGTGGAAAACCATTTAGGAAAAACCTCAGTACACCCGACCGGGATCGAACCCCGATTTCCTCTTCGGCAGTCTAGTCTAACACGAGAGTGGCGCGTTAGACCACGCGGCCAACGAAGCGGACAAGACGGATATTGATACAGTTCCTTGAAAATATACTTTCATTCTATTCCACAGATGGCTAGTGGTGTCTGGTGTTAGTGAGTTGGCTGCGCAGCTGCTCCCAACTTTAAACTCTACACTTTGTATAGATAGGGGAAAGGGGTTTGATCTATTGAACGATTTACTTACTGTCAAACGATACCGCAGATGAGCTGAAATAGTAACGATTAGTTTGTTTTTTACATGCGTTTTTATACCCATCCGGATTATCCGCAATTGATCACACAATTGAGATAGAGATTATGATGATAAAATGTACCCACATTTGCGTGGATGAAGTGTGAGAACTACTTGAGTAAAAAGCGTTTGGAATTCCAAACCTGATCTCCATTCATCGACAAATCAGATTATACGAGCTTGACGATTAATCCGCGTGTCCATCGATGCGTGGAGAGGTGGGGTGGATATAAGGTTTTATTTTGCTAGAACTTTTTTGAAATGTCAAATACCGTACATGAAATTGGAGCAAGTTTTTTATTTTATTCATTCGAGATAGGCATTTAACATTCACTTTCTGAACCTACTGATTATATTAGTATATTAGCACACGAGAATTTTTATGGGCTAGAGTGAAAGGACCTATCAATTTTGCTGGGAAAGGTATTTTTCACATACCTTCCAGGGTTCTTTTACATACCACAATCGACATGGGACCGACGGCTTAGCTTCCCCTTCAAAGGAAGTTGTGCTACGGATTTGAATCGCCCAAGAAAAACCCTTAGACCCTGGCTGGGATTGAACCTACAAACATCGGGTCTTGAGGCGAGCACATTACCTCAAGACCACCGAGGTAATTGGACAAGTGACCCCCAACAGGGTAGGTACCGTCATTTTGGCCTCTTCTTTTGAAATCTGAGTGACTAGTACCAAATTGGTCGCCCGTTATAAAAAAAAAGTATGACAAAGTTTTGTTTTTGAAATAGTTTTTTGTACATAAGCCTTGGAAACAACGAACTCTGAATAACTCGTTCATCGAAGCAGCCTCTTTTAAAACGGGTGCTAATAAAATTGAGGCGAGGACATTTTTTTTTCAATCCATTGAATTGTAAAAGTTTTTCATTGTACTACTTCTTCGTCCATGGTTTCAATAGCCGCATCCGTATCACTTATATTTAATAAAATAAATAGTGTACAATTCGATGTTTGAGTTATTGAAGAGTCGAGAGGGAGCGTCATTAATATTGTACAATATTATTAATCGTCTGAGGGCCACTTTAGCATCTACCCACCGTCTATTCAGGCTCGTTTTTTGGAACGGCCCCAACCCTCGGCCATACCGATAAGTTATTCTATAAAACAAATCTATTTATTTGGATTTGTATTATCAAGTAATAGTAATAAATATGTTACATTTCATATCCATACACCAAGCCAGGTTTTCGCAGCTGTTTTTGTTTTTAGCACCGCGTCTTACTACCCGTTCAGGTTATACGCCTATGTACTAATTACACTGATGGGTTAGGGATTGGAAAGGTTTTAATTAAGAGGAAATGCACTCACATTTGCGTGGAAAACCACCATCAGTGCACCCGACCGAAATAGAACCCTGATCTCCCAGTCTTCGGCAGTATAGTGACTAGTCTAACACGAGAGTGGTGCGTTAGACCACGCGGCCACCGAAGCGGGTTTTCGCAGCTGTGACAGCTGCAGAATACTTCAGAGCTTTCATTAATGTTGTCTACTTATATTATTTCTTTGGTAAGGACAGAAAGGTTCTTTCAATGGCGATACGACTATAAGCCGACACAGCTGTTTAAATTACAAGTTATAATAACTCTTGCTACATAATAAACACGCGTATGCTAATTAATTCGTTCGACTTCTTCACAAGTTTAACAAAAATATGTATATCTTATCATTAGCTATTGATGTTAGTGGCCTTTTATCGAGGGAAGCAAAAAAAAAAATAAGACAGTGTGTTTGCGTAGTAGCGCCCATCTTGTGGGCGTATCTGCTGGCATCTTGAGGTTAGAGGCCACCACTTGGGGGTCATGACTGAAATATTGGGGCGGCGAGCTCAACAAGAATGGTTATAGGGCGAGGCTATAGGGTCAAAGACCCCCCCTGGCACGATTTGAAAATAGTATTAAACTTGTTTTTCAGGTATAATCGGCACACAGTTTATTGACACTTAACTATCAGACATCCCTAAGGGTTGTCACCTTTGCTCTGTAAGATCAATATTGCCCTTTAGTTATTTTAGGCTATTCTGGATTTTATGTCGAGATAGTGAGTGATAGCTTAGTTTTTATCTGAATTTTTTAACGAACTAAAATCGGAAAGAATTGGTTCTACATTCGCCCCTATTCCCTTCCCTCCCCATCCACCACCATCGCTTCTTACTAGCCGTCCGGGCTGGACACATTTTAATAATTACGCTATTGTGTTGAGATAATAAAGAGGAGTTTAGAGGAAACTTACCCGCATTTGAGTGGAAGGAGAGTGGAAAACCATTTAGGAAAAAAAGCACGCCCGTTACACCCGGCCGAGATTCTAGTCGATATCTCCCGCCAAAATTAAACCATTGGCATTAAGAAGGGCAGGAGGAGGGATATTATGATTTAAATTCCACACCCTAAACGTCCCTTCGCATCGTAGTAAAAGTTTTGCATATCCATTCATACTCCGTATTCTGGACTAGGACAAAACTGAGAGGGAAGGCTCCGGTACTAATCTCCGCCGAATATACTGGAGCGGTGGTATTTAACATATATGATTTCCTCATCCTTTCACTAATGTTAAATAAAACTACCCTCATATCTACGTTACCTCATTGCCGTTAAATAGCCCGTGTGTGTTTACAAACATATAGGAACAGTATTTAAATGCTAATGGGTTGAATCGAACCTGGGACTTCTTTATGTTTTGGAGAGAGTAGCTTTAAAATGTTGAAGAATTAAGGTAGCATTGCCTGCTCTCATTTCTAAGAAGAAAATATCATTGATACATGCTTAGCCTAGTGTCTGAGTGACTAGAGAGGCTAACTTATAGGACTAGAAGGCCCAAGTTTGATGTTGAGTATAGTCATATTTTTATCGGAACGGCTTTTAAGAAACTACATATTTTTTTGCGGCGAACATTGATAGCATTTTACTTTATTACTAGTCTTAGTTTATAGTTATTTATAATATCTATCAAAAGTGACAGCTGCAGATAACATGACCTAGACTTACTCACTGGAACTTTTGATTAAAATTTAATCAAAACTATCTAGAATTGAATGAATATATTTATTTAAGGTTAAAGTAGTTGCAGCAACCCAAATCAAACCAGCCCCCTTTCCCACTCTCAACAGCTTTACATGGTCTGTGGATAAACCCTTATGAATACGTGCAAGTAGATCTAAAGTCTATTCAGCGTAGGAATTGTTTTATGAAAGGCCTTTTTCCCTAGCAGAAATCTATTATATAGTAGGATATTGGTAGGAAAAAAGACCTTTCAGAGAGTAATTCATACCGTGAATGGAGTATAGTAACTTTTCTAGCAGTCAGACAAGGCCCTTAAGAAAATTGCGATATACAGTAGTTTGTAATTCTCGTGCTGCCTGTATTCATAAATAACCATAACGGTCACCTAATCCATTCTATGGATCATGATCTAGACTTTGGCCTTTCATAACAAAACATAGTTTCTTGCACGCGCAGATTAGCTTTGCCAATTTTTAACTGTTTATTTATTTTGTACGTAGTAAACTAATTCTTTATAAACTTTTGTGTAAACATGTTTTCTAAAAGAAGGCTGGTAGACAGTAAATATTTAGCTTCTTTTAATTTAAAGTAGTGCCTTTGCAGTCGTTGGAATATATTTGTACATTTACATTCAACGTTGAAGTTTTAGCTTTTTAATTGGCATTGAGAGTTTTTTTAGTAGGGGGTAGTTAATGTGTATTTTCTAAACAATTTTATTATATCAGCACTAGATTTACATATTTATTTAAATTAGGGTAGTAGACTACGTCTTGTAATCGAACCCCCGCTCTAGCGTTTATATGTTTATTTTGGAGATGGATAGCAGGCTGAGCCTATCAAATACTAATTAACACTTAATTATGTTGCACACATATATTTATGAATTTGTTTCTGTGTGAATAACATGTATTGAAATTTTGCCTGGTCATTTATATGGCGTACTTGTGGTTATTTTTCCATCGTGCCTTACGTTAACACTAAAGAGATTGAGGAAGGTAAAATTTATAGAAAGCGTGCCCGTATTTATTTGGAGTTGTACTGGGAAAACATTTAGGACACAATCACCTTAGTACACAAGGCCGGGCGGTCGCTACCAAACTACATTATATCAAAAATGACAGCTGCAGATAACATAACATGACCTGAAGCACAAATACGTGAAAATAGATTTATTAACTTTTCTAGTTGCTACTTGTAAGATTAATCTTACAAACATTGTATCGTATCAACACAAATAATTTAATTGTAAGCCTAATCAATCGAAATTAACATGTTTTAGGCTTAAAATATCTTAGCCTGATGAACCGTCTGATGATTGACAAATCACTTATTTGCCTCTTTACCCAAGCCTGGTGTATTTACTTGTTTGGAATGTTCTCTTCCTAAGATTAGGCATTGGAAACTAAATAACCATCTCTATCTAATGTCAATGTTAAGTTATGTTTACCATTCCTTGTTTGTTTTTCTGGAAAGTTCCTTTGTTTTATTCGGAAGGAGTCCTTCCCCCTCTACATAGTATGTTCCCGTGAGAAATGTTCCGGTTGCTATCCGAGATGCTGTGCGCGTATGAGAGTCTGGACCAGACCGAGGTAATTTCCGGGATGAGATTACGCCGCGTCAACTGCAAAGTAAGACCCAACAACAGGTGATTGCGCAGCGAAATAATCGTACCGTTAGGTGGAACAACGTTCTAAGTGACATTTTTCAAAACATGTCAAAATGACATTTTGTCGTATAACCACCCTCCAGTCTTACGGCCCCCCTAATAAGGACATTCAACATCAAGGGTATTAACGACTTGGGAATGTAAGCCTATCGTCTGGAATAGGAGAACATTATGGGAGTACATGGTAGAGGGTAACGTCGAGGGAATAGGAGGGATAGGGGAACGTACAGTAGCCCCATGGCTTCTTTGGTGCTGACTTGACAGTTCACAGCTGACTTCTGACAATCAACATTTAGGTATATACCTACATTTTGACTGTCAGAAGTGACAACTGCTAAATACATGTTTTTTGCAGATCATATGGTTCGGCGTAGGGATACATAATTTGGT
>CABFWB010002074.1:37890-54974 GCA_902151455.1 Timema bartmani | reverse complement strand
AAGAAAGGGGCGGGGGAGGGATAGGGGGGGGGGGGGGGGGGGGGAGGCCGCACGCAAAATTAATTGGAGGGAGAGAGGAACGTAGAGGGAATATGAGGGGAATTTATAAGGAATACACCCGCATTCGTGTGAAAGGAGATGGTAAAACCAGTGATAAAACACCCCAATGTAACTGGTCTGGATTCGAACACTCGTCTTCCCAAAATAAGAATAAAGGACTATGGCGATGAGCTAACAATAATAAATCATCCCTCTACTCATCGCCCTGTTGTTTAAAAGAGGCAGTTTGTTTTTAAATGTGTCGTTTAAAGTAAATAAATACAACCTCAGCAATTTAGCACGTAGCTTACTTTAGTTTTCAACGTCATGCATACATTACAATCTAAATATTATATCGGGGATTGAAAGGAATAATACTAGAATATTTATTCAAATAAAACAAGTTATTCATAGAATCTGTTTGCATAAAATCTATTTTCTTCCATCCAACCTGCATCGGTGGCCGCGCAGTCTTAAGGGTGTTAGAACGCTTGGTCGTTGTTGACGAGGAGTTCGGAGGTTGGAATTACGATCGAGTGGGGGGAAAACCACCCTTCTCACTTGAATGCGGCTACATTTCCTTTTAACTACCCCCCTCAGATTATGTCGGTAAAAACCTTGTGTTAAACGTGTAAATAATGTAAAATCTTGAATCAATATTTTTTCTACATGTACGGCGTCCTACTATACAAACCACCCAATAGATTTGTTAAAATAATTGATATTAAACTATTTAGTAAATAAATCGAGATCATATCCACAAAATTTAATCTGTTATTTTATTCAAATCAAAATTAATAATTACTTGTGCGCTTTGTTCTGTCTCTGTGACTGGAGTAGGCTATTTGTAGAGAAATCAGGTTCTTTCTCTATGATAAACTACACTACCAGTTTAAACAAGAGTGTTTATTTCATTCAGCTGTTTTGTAGTAGTAGATTAGCCAACGTCTTGCTGACTTAACCTATTTAATTGTAATACTTTTTTTAAATGATTATGAAAGTTTACTCGGAAGTCTGAACACTCCAACCATTGTATAGATGGGACTGTACGGGATTAGTGAACGATCTCGTGTCATTGTCACGCGCTTATCACGATGTATACCCCCGTGACTGCTATGTTTATTAGCTTATCCAACGTGAACTTTCTAAACACACATGACCACATGACTAATTTATAATAATACACAACGCCTGAGAATGCATACACACCTAGCTTTAGCGGCTTCACCGTGAATTTTTGTAGGAAGCAGTGACGCGGAGCGTATGGGTAAGGGGAGGGGAGTTAGGGACATGCCTTCCACCCCTCTCTCTCCACACCACTCTACCTTCACCGATAAATGTTTGAAATTGGATGTTCATAAAAGTTTGGAGTGGTTCTCCTCCACAATTTTTGAAAATTTAGTTTATTTTCATAAACTATTTGGAGTGGTTCTCCTCCACAATTTTTGAAAACTAGTTTATTTTCATAAACTATTTGGAGTGGTTCTCCTCCACAATTTTTGAAAATTTAGTTTATTTTCATAAACTATTTGGAGTGGTTCTCCTCCACAATTTTTGAAAACTAGTTTATTTTCATAAACTATTTGGAGTTATCTTTTCCAGAATTATTGAAATTAGGATGTTTCTTAAAGCTATTTGAAGTGGTCCTCCTTCAGCAAAAATTGGATGTCTCTAGACGCTCTTTTGACTAGTACTTACCTTGAATTAAAAAAATATATATATATAATATTTAAACACTTATTCTATTTTTATTTTTTTTACCATAAATACGAAACTTCATACGGTATTTGCATCGTGTGTGAGTGGCTTCAGATATCTTGTTGAAGTCACATTCAAAATGTATGACAAATGCGTTTCGGTAAATGTAATCGCTCGGGTGTTTGTTCCTGTTCATGAGCGCAAATACCTTTATGTGCTGCTAATAATGCAGATATGGTGCGCAGATTTAATAATGTTTGAGAATCTATTTCTGGTTAGTAAAGAGTACAATTTAGTACAACAACCTCACTTGCTAAATTCCACCAAATAATGGCCAATTTCAAAATATCATCTCAGATGGTGTATTCCTACAACGTATATCAAAAATACGAATCAGGCCGCATTGTTTGTTGGTCCATCCAACGAACGGTCCTCGGGCTGCACATAATCATGGATTGGGCCGCATGAAGTCCCTGCCTTTAGAGAAAATACTTAAAATAAATAAAATGTACACTCCTTGTATCCTGAAAAGTAGCAGTCTTACCTTGACTGATTACGCTATCACCCTATCTTACAAGCTGCACCATAGAGGAACCAAGCAAGGTAGCAGTCTTACCTTGACTGATTACGCTATGACCCTATCTTATAAGCTGTACCATAGTGGAATAATGCAAGGTAAGCTTGCCTTTTCGTGACTATAGTTTTCTTACGCGATCGAATGAAAATTGCTGGGCGATCGACCCCTGCTTTAGAATATCAAATTGTAATCCTGGTCCTAAACTACATCCTACACATCTTCACTGCGCTCAATAAAAGTTGTACTTATCTGCTCCCCCTTTTGGTTTCGCCACCGAGTCGAACTGTGCCGAGCGTTCTGCACGCGCGTGTGGTTTACCTCGTACTCTGAACAAAGAGGAGCGTTGCAGGCGTGTGCCTCGCTCGCCAGACAGGGGAAACGTCCTACTTTCAGCACGTCAATGTCCCCCCTTCCCGTCTAGATGGATACATATTGTGATTGTATATGTTCCATTTAGGCGTGTCACACGCGACATCTTTGACGCTAATCTACTGGTTAAAATGTCCTTTGGGCCAATCCATAACCGGGGAATGAGGGAGTATTGAGATGTAAATAAAATACCTAACCGAAACATTTCTTCAGAAGACGAGGCTGTTTGTTGGATCTGTGCTGTTTGGCTGGTTGGCGGCACGTTTAAAATTCACTTCGTGCTTTGTCCCATAGGCCCGTTCCTAAAAGATCACTCTTTTGTTCACGAAAGTATTCTTACTCCGTGATTGTTTTATGAACGGAACCTGTGTCCTTCAGGATCGTCTTATCGTATCTTCTAATTAGGGCGCTCTAAAGGATTGCTTCGAAACCGATCCAGGAATTTGAAGTTTGTTTTCAGCCTTTAAAAATAACTTGACATGGTTGTCATTTGTCATTATGAATATAAATTCTAGGCTTAGGCAGCTAGGCACAACCACTTTACTTTCCTCGTGGATAATATAAGATAATGTTACGATTGTTTACTTTAAAGTAAGGACGCTGCCTACCTGTGACGTCACGGCAGGTCAAGATAGGACACTAACTAGCATTAACATACTTAGCACAGACTATGAGAGTTTTCAAAAACCGAATGGTTAAAATTTGGGTGGCCAAGTTGATATACATCAGGACTTGGTGGTTGAATACAAAAGGGTCACTAACGTCAGGGTTCCTCGGTCAGCTGTAGATCAGATACTGTCCTGAATATTATAATCAAAGCCGCCCTTTGCGAATAGATTCACTTCTCCCGAGCTTCAATGGTCTGGCTGGAAGTTTTAATCGCTAGGAGGGAAGTTTGAGAGAGTTTCGATGCTTTATCTTAATGGTATCTACCTCATCCCTACCTCATTATTATATTATATATCCTTAGGCTATGTTTGCAGATAACCCGCAAGGTTAGTAAGATAAAGAAGTGCACGAATCAAATAATATTTGGCACTGTCCGTTTTCTTTGTACAGCCTGCTTACCAAGGAGGGCAAGCGCTGACCGGCTACTTAGTACTATATCGGTAGTTAGTATTTACAATTGACTTATCTCTCCCTCGCAGACATATGTATCTTGCAGAAAGAGGGGTGGGTGGGCGGGTCACACTCTTAATGATTCATAGAGAAACTACGCTCCGGAATGTTATCTGCTTTTGTTTGTTCATGGAGATGTTTGTTTGCTGGGGAGGTTTGGTCAGCAGTCATCGAAGTATTTACAGGAGTCTGAAAACAATTACTCAAGAAGAGCAGATAGTATTATCGTTAAACAAAACTCACTTTGTCACACATTTACCAAGTTACTTAGGTGAAAAATAAAAGCAGAAAATTCTTGTGGGCCAGTTCAGGACCAACTTAAACTACTAACTTTTCTACGAGACATGGAGAGACTTTCTAATAGTTTCTCGCTAATAATGGTGTGCACTTTAATGTCTATCACGGACGAACTATTTTTTTTCAAATCCCAGGTGACAACACTCAAGGTTTTTTAAAAATCTATTAGTATTCTCTTGGAAGGGGGATGTAAAACCACACCCAAGGAAAAAAACTTGCAGACATCGAGACCGGTCAAGGACAGACCTACCTCTCGATCTGCGTACGAACCGCTCATCTAAAATATAAGATCATGGGCGGATAGACTAGGCGATTTATTAATTTAGTAAAAAGAAAGTTTTACAAAGACTCTTTGCACGTCTCTGTTCTTCGGAAATTTGGAGATAAAATATTGAATGTTTCTAAAATAAGTTGATGGGGCACAGATGGAAGGAATCCAAAGAACCCATTGATAAGTGTGTACAGGGAATTATGACTTTTTCACTGGGAAGGGGTTAGGGGTGGAGACAAAAATGAGTTCTGGCCAGAGACAAGGACATTTTGTCTGTGGCCATAGCCCAGGGCCTCGCCTTAGACTTAGGGTGCCTCTTCTCTTTTATTCCCTTTCACTACAGAAATTATTTCGGTGTATTATGATAATATTGCTGGTGTTACGTTTTTTATAACTCATATTCTAAATATTGCTGTGCTCATTTCAAACTTGTTTCTACAATTAATAGTAAAAAATCGGTAGCCGGCGAGTTTACCGAATAGCAATTTTTCGAAAATCAGTTTTTCGAAATCATTTTTTTGAAGTTTAATTTTTCGAAAACCAATTTTTCGAACTAATAGTTTTTCGAAAACATCTTTTTCGAAAATCAATTAGGCGAAAATAAATTTTTCGAAATAATTTTTTTTCGGAAATTACCTCAAATCTGTTTTTCAAAATAAATGCTTTAAAAAGGAGGTTTTCGAAAATAAATTTTTTGAACGATAAGTTCGAAGCATAATACAATTTTAGCTTAGGTTAGGTTAGGTTAGGTTAGGTTAGGTTAGGGGTAATCCTCCCTATGTTGAGGGGTGAAGGTAGGGGTAGGTGATTCTCAGTCCTCGATAAAATAGCTTCCGGAAAACTCGTAGTTCGCTAAATTGATTTTCCGAAAAAAAAAAAAATTTTGCAACTCACAAAATTGATTGTTCGAAAAATTTATTTTCGATTATTTGACTGTCCAACAATTGATTTTCGGTAAATTCACTTCAGGAAATTGATTTTCGAAAAATGTGGTTTCGACAAACATATTGTTTGGAAAATTGATTGTTCGAAAAATTACTTTTGATGATTTTGTATTAGAGGAATTTATTTCAATAAATTGATTTTCGAATAACTTGTTTTCGAAAAATTTACCTAGACCTAAAAAATCAGGCGTGGGGGCGCGTCGCTCACCCTGTCTAATGTACTTAAAAATATAGGCCTACATAGAAAAGACCCAAATATGTACGTATAGAAACGCCACTCTAATGTCGGCAAGTAGAACCACATCGTAAGCGCTCGCGGCGTTAGTACCTCGAACTAAAAGATTCGAAGCGGGACGTTACATTTGGAACACAACGCATTTTCTATTGCGGAATGTTAATTAATCACTTCTTATATCAAATTCAATCAAATGTAACTAAATCCATTATTTTATAAATAAACTATGTTATAAAATGTAAAATCTAGAAAATCTAACTAAACTCCTTTAAAATAAACGACAAATTGCTAACAAAACGCAAAACGGTAATGACGAATTTTACATAAACTTCACACTTCCTTTTCTAAAGATTTAACGCCCACGCATGCCCATTCTTCCGGTACGTCATTGCAAGTTGCTCCTAGCGATAGTGACCCAAACTAGTTTACGGGCTCAGCTATTCCTATAAGAATGCCCAAGCCCCATGACTATATAAACAAGGGGACACAGACGTCTAACTCCATTAGTCCCACACTTCTGGCTCCCTTATTTTAAATAACTCACTTGCTCCGGAGATACCCACTTCGGTGGTCACAATAGGGCATCAATCTCACAATAGACTGAACTGCCAATAATGGTGAGTTCAGGGTTCAAATCCAAGTCGAGCGTTTTGAGGGAGATTTTCCTTAAATTGATTCTCACTCTCGTGCAAATGAAGATACTTTTCCTTTCAATTATACCTTACGCATTCCAACCCCGTAAGTGTAAATATGCAAATAGTCCGAACGGGTAGTAAGACACGGTGTACATAAAAATAAAATAAATCGAGTCACCATTCTAAAAACACGAACATAAATTGTATTATGTTCAATGACTTGATATTCACTCGTTTTTGGCAAACATTATTTTATAATGATGCGTGCTATGCTTTGTTGTTGTGGCTCTTTGTCTTGATGTGTTTATATTGTATATTCAGTTGCACGTGCACACGGTAGAGCGTGCTAGCCGCACATGTAGCTGATTGGCTCATAGATTCGAACAAAGAAGGGAAGTCTTTGAATACCACTGGAAGTTGTGAAAATTTGTCTGACTAGCAGCAGCGGGTCACCAACAAAAAAATAAATGTTAAAAACATAAAACGGTTCACACCAGGGGATCGAACCGGGATTTTAACGGTTCCAGTTCTAGTATATTTATTAAATATTATTAATGGTTACGGGGTTCTTCAAATATAAATTCTAAATGTTCTGGTTTATATTACTGGCCCCCCCCCCCTCCCGTTTTTAGTACCGCGTCCTACTAACCGTTCGGGTTATACGCTCATGTACTAATTACGCTAATGGTTTTCGGTACTAGGAAGGTTATATTTATAGGAAGTGTACCTACATTTGCATGGAGGCAAAGTGGAAAACCATTTTGAAAAAACACCCTGAGTACACCCAACTGAGATTCGATCCTCGATCTTCTCGTCATAGGCAGTCTAGACTACTGCGAGAGTAGCGCGTTAGACCATCAGGCCACCGAAGCGGGTCTACTGGTCTGCTCTTTTTCCATGAACGATGTGTAATTTTTTTTCAAACTCTTATAAATACATTTTTGCTTTAAATTATTTAACCTGCTTCGGTGGCCATATGGTCTAACTCTAACTCGCAATAGATTAGACTACCGATAACAAGGAGATCGGGTTTTTAATCCCGGTAGTGTGTATTGGGGGTGGTTTTCAACTCTCCCTCCACGCAAATGTTGGTAAACTTCTTCTAAATTCAACTTTCCTCATCCCTAACTCATTACGTAATTCCAACACTTTACTCCCATTCCATATTCTGGCTGGATTTCAGTAATGATGTATTTTTGTTTGTTTAAATGCACAATAAATAACAGGAGTATTTTATTTATTTACTATTACAACAATGTATCAGTTTGTCCACAATCAAAAAAGGGCTAGTCTTAAATCTTATTATAGAACATAAAGAGGAGTACGATTTACATCTTACACTACTGCAACGAGATAAAGAGGAACACAAATAATATTTCACACTACTGCCATTGAACAAAGAAGGACAACATTCATATATTACAGCATTAGGGCCTAATATTTTAAATTATTATCACTTGACAAAGAAGAACACAACTCAACCTTTATATTATTGTCACCGGACAAAGAGGAATACAATTCACGCTTTATATTATTGTCAGTGAACAAAGAGGAACACAATTCACGCTTTACATTATTGTCACTGGACAAAGAGGAACACAATTCACGCTTTACATTATTGTCACTGGACAAAGAGGAACACAATTCACGCTTTACATTATTGTCACTGGACAAAGAGGGACACAATTCACGTTTTACATTATTGTCACTGGACAAATAGGAATACAACTCACGCTTTACATTATTGTCACTGGACAAAGAAGAACACCATTCCCGTTTTACATTATTGTCACTGGACAGAGAGGAATACAATTCACGCTTTACATTATTGTCACTGCACTAAGAGGGATGCAATTCACGTTTTACATTATTGTCACCGGACAAATAGGAATACAACTCACGCTTTACATTATTGTCACTGGACAAAGAGGAACACAATTCACGCTTTACATTATTGTCACTGGACAAAGAGGAACACAGCTCGCATTTTTCTCTTCTACCACTGTAAAATTACGTACCTCTTAAATTAAATAGATTTATTTATGAAAGAGCTAGATTATAAATTACAAATGCATAACTTATTTTAAAATACATTAGAAATTGGCCTACATTTTTTTTCTTCGTGTATGGTCATTCATAAGCGCATATGCCTAGTGCTCTAAGGGCCCTGGATTCAACTCTCAGCCTCGAGATTAAATGAAGTTTTGGTGAATCTTCTCAAAGAATTAATTACAAAAAGCTTAGATTGTATCGCCCACCTGACACTTGTACTAAAGTATATTAAAAATCAAATCATTCTCTCGGTCATGATTTCGAAGGTCGAGCTAGTGAGTCTGCAGCTGGTATCTTTGACCCGTACATTGTTTCATTACGCACACAAGCGTAGAGAACAAGTTCTTGTCGGTTGATATAGGGTGGGGGCACACAAGCTTGGACTTTGACGTATCTAGCCATTTGCTAAAAACAGGCCTGAAAATGATATTAGGTGAACCAACCGTGCTGGAAAAAAATAATTCAACCATCACACAAAGCAACATTGGGAGGTCGAAAGGGGGGTGGGGGAGAGCTTAAGCTTTTTTTGTTTGATATTTGCGTAGATCTCCAGATAAAAATAAAACGGGTAGCGAGGTGGAGGCAACGATTAAATGAAAGAAATATATTTTCAAAAATAATAGATATACCTTTATAGCCCTAAATCCCAACCTAATGGTTTATTCCTCCAGACGCCCCCCTTAAAACTTCATTTTGTTTAACCTTCCCGACTTGTAGAGTATGCTCTCACCACTGATAACAAATTCAAGAGGTTGCAGAAAAATGCTGAGCACTTGACTCGTGTCTTGGGACTTGTGTTTTGTGTGAAGTAATTACATTAATCAGCGAACTTTTCGCACATAAGTTCATACAGTTCATGAGCAGCTGTTGAACATTCCGTAAAGTACTCTAAACCCTATGCCCTCCTTTACCACAGTAAAACTCAATCCTCACTCTTTTGAAAACAATTTTCTGTAAAATATAGAGTAACACAAGACATATTTGTACATTTACATCCATAAGACGAGAGATAATTTTTTTCTTCAAAAGGAAGTAAATTTAACTTTTTTTTAACCTCCGCCAATGGTGTCGTCTCATCTGGCTAGACAATAGGTCCAAGGCCGCCCATGTGGGTTTTACAAATGAGGGGCAGATTGGAGTCCTATCTGCTGGGGGTATGGCACCCCGCCACTCCACCCCCCTTCTCGAGAGAAAATGTAAGGAATTTAAGTGTGGGAGGGGATTTTAGAGTATTTGAACATAATTCTGAACTTATTATATGAGTTTCAAGAGCCCATTTTAGCAACAAGAAAAATTCAGAAGAAAAACATTTAGTTGTAGCCAAACCCATTGAAAATAAACATTATATTTTTCATAAGTTTATTGAAAAATACAAAATGAAAAAGCTGTTGAAGAAAGAATGGAAGAAATCTACATTTTATAATTTTTATCTCTGTTAACTAGGATATTGATAATTCAAAGTTGTTAGTAACAACACAGCCAAATCCCAAATACACAATTTTATATTTTTCATAAAAATTTAAAAAAAAGAAGTAAATATTGCCCCCCTTATTGCCCATAGTTAGGTCGGGGCTTGATTCCCAGTTTAGGTGTACCGAGGTAAGTTCTCCTGTATGGCTTCACCCTCTCCCTCTATGAAAACGCGTGTGTTTACTTCCTCCTTTATTCTATTTTCCTCAACCTTACCTCTTTTACTGTAAATATTTGGGTAGTCACGACCATGGATCAAATATTAATTACGGGTACAATCTAATTTTCTTAGAAGGGCTATTATTTCAAAACTGGAAACTTATATTTCCACGATGGCGGATATAAAAATATTGTATTTACATTTTAGGTCCGTTTAGTTAATAGTGTACATATTATACAGTAATCCATAAATATATCTAGAAGTTTTATTCACTTTTTAATTAATAAATCAAATACAACATATCCCTACAATGTCAAATTTGAGTGACTTTTCAATGAATGTTGGTGGTTGAAAGTGGACTTCATATAAAAATCAGGGTTTAGTAAGACTTGGAGCAAGGTAAAAGAAACTGTATTGGTTCCATCATTATGTGGCCAGATATATATTGTCATACTGTAAATGATTGAGGCTATATTTTAATGTAACCGGAGTGTACAACCAGTTTACTTTCTTTGAACGTGACAAGTTATAGTGTTGACACTTTCAATGCGACTCCTCGCTGGAGGTTATTGGAAGGCACTTGAGGGGGAAAGAACCTCCAGCTAGATTTGGTATTTAAAGTAGTTTTTTTATAATAAATTATCGTTTTGGCTAAAATAAATAAAATATTGCTTCATTAACCATGTTTATTTTAATTTACTACCTATAGTAATCTAAACAGTTCTTAAATATATTATGTCATAAATAGAGCCCAATTATTTTTTATATATTATTATTAGCACCGCGTCTTACTACCCGTTCGGGTTATACGCACTTACGCTAATATGCAATGGTAGGGTGATTGTGAGATGAAATGGAGGACCTACAGTTTAACGTGGAATCCGAACCACGGCAGAGGCCTGGCATTCCTCACATTCACAAGTTGTGATTAATACACGTCTTGTCAGAGGTGAAGGAAGAGTTTGGTAATCAGATAAATCTGTGCCGGGACCGAGGATTGAACCCCGGACACTCAGCACAGAAGTCTGACACCTTACCCCTAGACCACCAGGTCACCATTTTTTATATAGTATTAGCCTACAAAATATGTAGATAAATATTTTGCAAAATCAGTTGCAATAAAATATGTAGTTATGTGAAAATATGTCAAATTAAATAAACCTTTATTCCCAACGTTAATAATAGATATACACAATTTTGGGTTCTATTTTCGTCATCTGTATACATCTGTTTATTTTCCCGACTAAAGAACAACGTGAAAATGAGCTAATCAAATCCAAGAATTATTGTAAACGGTTGAACAAAAAAATAAAATAAAATAATTTTAGACAATGTGGCGGGCCATCTTGAGTTACGTCACTAACTGACACGCCACGCGAGACACGTGCTACTGAGGTCACTCACTCACTATACGGCAACATCTTCTTTCTCGAGCCGCATACCAGACTTGGACTTTGCTCATTGCCATCCCTACACCGAATACATTTCTTTATAAACGTACAGGTTGCATGAAAATTAATGACACGTAATTTAAAAGTATTTCCCCTCCAAAAGATATAAAAATAATACCACGATAAAAATTAATAACCCTCAAAATATGTAATTTTATGTGATATCCTCGAAAATAATGTAGAATTCAGCAAAATATGTAAAATTAATACTGAAAATACAGTCCCAAACAACCAAATTCATCGACATTTTGCGTTTAACATTTCATGACCCCCTGAAACAGAAAAAGTTGTTTTCGTGATGTCGTCTGTCTTTTTGTAAATCAAACTAAAGCCGAAACTATTTTACCGATCGTGCAAAAACTTGGTATCTGGGGTTTTCATAAGGTCCCCCCAAGGGGTTTCTGGAGTTAGATATCCAACCCTAAAATTAAGGGTAATGTTAAAAAAAATTCTTAAAATCCGCTTTAACTATTTTGATCAAATTTTGAATCTAATCAATGTTTAGGATTACAAACAAATGGCAGTTTTAATTTTTCCGTGAAAGTTACTTTGAGGATAAGCCTGGTCTAAGGCGTCACTCTTGCGATAGACTAGCCTGCCCATGATGACAGGGAGATAGGGGCTCGAATCCCAGTAGGGTGTACTGAATTTTTTTTTTTTCCAAAATGGTTTTTCACTATGCCTCCATGCAAATACGGGTACACGTCCTCTAAAATTCAACCTTTTTATCACTAACACATTACCGTAATTAGTACATGTGCTTATAACTTTGTGTATTAATCACAGCTTGTGAATGTGAGGAATGCCAGGCCTCCACCGTAGTTCGGATTCCACGTTAAACTGTAGGTCCTCCATTTCATCTCACAATCACCCTACCATTACACATTAGCGTAAGTGCGTATAACCCAAACGGATAGTAAGACGTGGTGCTGGTAATAATAATAATAATAATGCTTATAACTTGAATAGATAGTAAGACGCGGTGTTAAAAAAAAAACCAGAGTGCTGACCAATCAAATCACGTCTGCGGGTCTGATCCGAGACTGGCGCTTAGACCGTTCGACCATCTATACAAATTTCAATCCAAGCAAACTTAAACAAAATGTCAACGTCTCGAAGATGAAGGCCTTCAATAAAGACCGCGGCCACGTTCTGCGGTCTCTTGACACAGCGTTGTTAACAAGCGGACGAATAACACATTATGGAGATCACGTCATATGTTCTGCTTGACTTCCACCATTAATTTTATCTTGTAACTAATGGATTCATGGCCGCGGTGTTTCCCAAGCACCTCTGGAGAGTTCGAGAGTTCGTGTCCCGGCCAGTGTG
The DNA here is from genome assembly GCA_902151455.1 of Timema bartmani. Classification (NCBI taxonomy): domain Eukaryota; kingdom Metazoa; phylum Arthropoda; class Insecta; order Phasmatodea; family Timematidae; genus Timema; species Timema bartmani. The sequence goes on along the minus strand of CABFWB010002074.1, from coordinate 42,328 downwards.
ACAATAATTTATGTTGCGAACTTTATTAGGAGGCAGAGTCGTATCAATACATTTAGTTGTTTTGTGTGTGTGAGGGAGAAGGGGGGAGTTTGTTGGTCCTTCCTTCGATGGCTCGTGGGAAAAATCTTCCAACTAAAGATGGTATACATTTTTTCCAACAAATTTCTTAAGAGGGGTTGATTTTATTACTGTAGGCTCAATATTTATTTATTTTATTTAGCACCTCGTCTTATTACCCCTTCGGGTTATACGCTTAAATACTAATTACGCTAATACGTTAGAAATTGGGAATTTTGAATATAGAGGAAATGAACCCGCATTTTCGTGGAGGGAGAAAAAACCCCTCCCAGTTCACCCGAGCTAGCTCTGAACCTCAATCTCCCCGTCCTCGGCAGTCTAGCTCAACACGAAACTAGCACGTTAGCTAACTACGCCACCGAGGCGGGTGTATACTCGATAGTTTGAGCATTGTGGAAGATTACAAACATTAATCATACTTTCGGAAATGATGGAGGGTGGTTTGGAGGTTGGGGGTGGATCTTCAAAACACTCCCTCAGACTCGTAACGACCCTGTTAGCGGTGGCTAATTTCAATTTTTCTTTAGTGTTGATTTTTAAAAACTCACATCTATGATGGATTATCCGCATTGGTGGACATACAGACTAAACGTCAAACTCGTATAGTAAACTTTGTCGGTGACTGAGTGGTCATGTTTTGAATCCCGACTCTGTTTAGTGAGGATTTTTTTTCATAAATTGTTTCCCACTCTCCTTCCACGCAAATTCTGCGGTGCTTTTCCTTCAAATTCTATCTTCCATATCACTACGCCATTGGTGTAGAATGTAGATAAATGCGAAGAGACCGTAAGGAGAGTAAAGCACGGGGCAAAAAAACCCACACACATTCACTCACTCAAAAACAGATCAGACCCATTCCCCACATCGATGTTAAAAAGAAGCCCAATTTAACTGACGATAAATCCTCCGGCCTTGGCTAAAATCGAATGTGAGACCTTTAGGTCTTTAAACAACTGCGCTATAGACTCATTGTATTATATTCATAACAAAAATAATATTTTCATCTGCGTAGCTTTGATTAGTCGCACCTCCTAGTTTAATTATGTCGCCTGGAGAGAGGGTAGATAACCACTGTGCGGATGAGCTAGGAATAAAACCTTCCCCTTGGGGACTAATACAGTATCCGCGCGCCAACCCCTCCTGTCACACCTTCCCTGCTGGCCTTGATTCCTTAGTGAAGCCTCAACCGACAGTCAAATTGTGCTAGGATGTTGCCAAGCCTGTTGTGTCACGTCTCAAGTGCACGTGACGTCGTCCCTTATAGGGTTGACGTCATGATAACTGACACTGCTCGCTGGTCAAGGTTAGGAGGAAGAAAACAGTTGATTTGATTAATTATCTTTATTTCATACCTACAATCATTGTTTTTTTTTCTTTAAGTAGGAGGTACTTAAACTTCACTTTTAAAAATATTATATTTATGATATATTCACAGATTACTTAGAAATAGGGTTACCATCTCTGGGTCCTGCAAAAAAGAGTGCATTCTAAAAATGATGATGGGGGTGGGGGTGCAGCTATAAAAATTTTTCCACCTTCTTATAGATGGAAGTGTTCTCCCCAGGACTTCCCGAATGGGTGCGCCACGCTACCCTGCTGATTTTTACTAACTGCCCGGCTAAAATCAATGTTTTTGCACATGTAATCAAATATTGCATAGTATTACACTTCTCCAACCCAATTACATAATAATTCTGGCAACATGTTTCCGGGGAGAGCACTGAATAATTATGAAAAGTTTCAAAATTAGTACATTTGACCACAATAATTGAAAAGTAGGCGAGTAAGCTTTACAAATAGTAGGCCTACATAATATTTTGTCAGCTACACTTGGAATCATATCAGAAATTCAGATCCCTGAGACTTCTTGTAAAGCACTAACCACTTAGATAAGGAAATTGACTACTCTTGTTTTTTATGTGAACAAATTGCAAAGGCTCACTCTCCCATTCTTATTTAAAAGTTAAAGAAAATAATATATTATGGGAGGAATAAATAAAGTTGACTCTTTACTAGACCAAATCTAATTTTTTTTAGCACCGCGTCTTACAACACGTTCAGGTTGTATTAAGAGGAACTGTATCTACGTTTGTGTGGAGGGAGAGGGGAAAACGGTTTTGAAATAAAACTATCCTCAATACACTCGACCGAGATTCGAACCTTGATCTCCTCGTCATCGGCAGTCTAGTCTACTTGGAAAGTAATGTGTTAGACCACGCGGCCACCGAAGCGACTTCTAAATTTAATCAAGGGAACAGGATTTTAAAGGTGGATTTTCAAGACACCATACTAGCATTCCATGTGGAGGATGGGAATTCACATTCTAGATTAACCACTCCGAATGTAGCCTGTCATATCAAAGCCTTGTCAATAGACGTACATACAGGATTCGCCAGGTGTGCCAAGACACACTATAATGTTTAAAAAAGTGTGTTTATATTTAAATCTAATCGCATAATATGATCTTTAAGTTTTGAAATACAAATTAAGCATGTACAATGACAGTGCCTTGACTCACTCATCATTTTGTACACTATTTACCCTGAAAGAGAGCAACATTACCTTGACCGATTACACTATGACCATAGCTTCTTATAAGCTGCACCATCGTATAAGTCATCAAGGTAAGATTACTTAAATATGTATTTTTTTAAAGGAAACTTTTTTTATTTTTTGATGAATGCAAATAGTCCTTTTTATTTGAATTTTTACTCCATATGGCATCCTACCCTTTTACTTAGCCATATTTACAGCTTTGGGCCCCTTACTGGGGGGACATTTCATTTACCCTAATGAAAGGTGCTGTGCATATCAATGCTCTTATCTCCCATATTAGTGTATGTTGTAGGTTATGATTAGGCACTACTTACTAATTTCATAAAACTACATTGAATATAATCTAATCTGTCAAATCACAAATTAGAGCTGATAGCACAGGCCTTACTAGTTGTTTGCTATAGTCAGCCTACCACTTATTTACAAGTATTGATTGACCCACCTCCCCTCTTAAACCACAGTTCATGTGTAGACCCAGTTGCAGAAAACTGGCAGACAGTCATTTTCAACCAAATTCATCGTTTGTGTTTGAAACTGAACTGTAAAAGTGAAACACTCTATATGGTCTAACATTCTGAAAATAGTGTCCGTGGTCAGAGTGAAGCTCTTGTTGTTTTAGCATCATATGCTCACCTGAATATTCCACTTGTCATTCTTCTCTAGACTGATGAAGGAAAGCTTGCTTGTATTTACTCTACAAGCAGGATATTGAACTGTATGACAAAGTCTGTGACATGTCAGTTTCCTTAGCACCGGGCCCTTGTGTGGTTGAGAGGACACTGAAGCATGTGTTATGTAGTTGCCAATTTCAAGCTTTGACAATATTGTTATCATTTATTTATAATATTTTCTAAAAGTGTCAATATAGTACAAGAATACTCTAGTGGGTAATTAATGTGCAAGGTTATCAGACAAAGTTTATCAGACATTAGCAGGATTTGTGGAGAGGTTTCACTCCCACACTCCTAGATTAAATAAATATCAGCATAACAGTTTCTTAGTAATCTCCTTCTTGACTTACCCATTGTTTCTCTTGCAGCTACTTGGTAAACTTGACCCTTTGTTCTGCTGATCTAGTTTAGTGCATTATTAGGCCTACATGAAATGTGGTTGATAATTATGTTTGAGATATTTATCTGGAAAAGTTTCTGTCTTAGTTGAAAGGCCTTCATGTTTAAATAATCAAAGACCAAATTTGGTTTAATTTTATAAAGTATCAAAGGAAAAGTTTAGCCACCAGAAATTAGAGCCTTCTCCTTGATTTGATTTAAGCTCTTTCACACATTCCCAATCAATATTAATTCATTTGATGAACCAAATCATTTCTTGCTAGATTTCACATTATTTAACATTTTTAAACCGCCTTGTTGGTTATATGATCTTAAAGGCAGGGGCCTGCAACCTTAATTTACCGCGATCGACTTATAAAATTATCAAAAGTTCAGCGATCATCCATTGTTTCTCCACTAGACTTTTTAAAAAAAATATTTATCTATATTTTATTCCTCGAGTATTTGAGGAAGGTTAAATTTAAGACTAAACCCTTCTAGGAAAAAAACAAACTCAAGTATATGTTTTGGTATCAAGCGATTGATTTCTAATAACATAACCAATTATGACAGATCAAGGCTATTTTGGTCACACTCAAATAATATTTTAAAGTCCTTGCTATATTTGTGAGTTTAGAAGCTTCAATTTTCTTAAGCGTTTGACTGAAAACTGCAGTGAGATAGACCATTTGTCTACCCTTGGTCTAAGGCATCGTTTTCGCAATAGATTCGATTGCTGGTTGGGGGGGGGGGGG
>CABFWB010002074.1:0-37869 GCA_902151455.1 Timema bartmani | reverse complement strand
TGGGGGGGGGGGGGATAGAATTTGAATCTTATTTGGGTGTAATGAAGGTGGATTTTCCCTAAATTGTTTTCCAATCTTCCTCCACACATACACGGAAATAAATTATTTAAATTTTACTTTCCTCATATATAGCCTATTAGCACAAAAGTGCAGATAACTCAGATAGGTAATAAGATTTGGTGCAAAACATTAGGTAATTATTTAATTCACTGTTCACAAGGAACAACACTGCATGACCATGGCAAGTGAGTGTGTCTCACTAAAATGAGTTTAGTGTGTTATCCCATATTTTAAAAAAAATGCAAAAATGTAGCTGAAAAATATCAACATATTTTTAACATCACATTACTCTATGGGGTGTTTGGGAAACTCATAGCTCAAACTGCACACATAGCTTATTTGAACCAAAAGTAATACAAAATTTCCTATACACTTACATCCGGAAACCTATGCTAACACCATTAAATTGTGTTCATAGTTTCGATATAGTGTTAAAATAGCAAAGCCGGCAGTCATGCGTGTACAACAAGTTGCATAGAGTTAGGTGCACGGCACTGCACATGTAATAATGGCAAGCACTTTCTGTGATGTAGGATCGCTAATAATGACCCTCAGAACGTATTCCCATTTCTAGATGGGATGGTGTGTTATTTACTATTAATTGTGGTATGTACTGCTGCTGTGCTCTAAGGTGTCGAGGTGTGTAGTGCCGTGTGCCAAACTCCTGTGCAACCTGTTGTACATGCATGCTTGAACAGCTTTGCTATCCCAGCGCTATACGCCGAAACTTTGACACAATTTCATGGTATTAACATAGCTTTCCGGATATAAGTGTATAGGGATTTTGTATTACTTTTGGTTCAAACAAGCTATATGTGCAGTTTGGGTTATTAGTTTCTGAACACCCTGTCTATCATTCTCTAACAAGTTTTCTATAGTCATCCCTCTTGGCAGCTATGATATAAATACATTTAACTTAGGTCACTGTTTGCCACTATACATGTGCTTTTATATCTTTTAAAGTAGTCAGTATCTATAGTAAAAGCTCAGTGTATGGTTGCTACACAGGGCCACCCACAGAAACAAATGTCAGTGACTGCAACTTCAAAGTTGATAATAGTGAATCGCCAATGTCCACTTATAAAGTGGGGGACCTTAAAACATATTTTGTACCAAATTACATATATATGTTGCCAGTAAAATAAAAAAAATAAACCTGGATCCGTTCCTGCATGGAACAACATGAGCTAAAATCTAGCTGGCTTAAACAAATGTATATTATTATTCTTATGACCAAAATTTAAAATACTCAATACAAACAAAACACATATGTGTTATTTTGACATATATTTCCAACCAAAACCAACAACTTCTTCAAACTTTCAACTAAGTTTATGTTTCAGTATCATTCACTAGTATTCTTAGCACTCTCATCTATCAAGATACTCATTCTCTGAACTGTCATTTGTTGAAAATAAAAATGTCAGTCTCCCGAGGCTGAAATGGAAAGCGATTTATTACCAGTTCTGTAAACTTGTTGTTATTGTAATTGCTATTGGATCAAGTGTGTTTAAATTAAACCTGTCTTTGTTTACACTTAATAGTGCCATACTTTGCTGAGCCTTCTGTGACTCATCAAAATCAGCCAGGTTTTCAGTCTCCGTGTACTAAACGGGTCATTCTGCAGAGCAACAAGTTGCTGGAAGTGTCAAAACGATTTTGATTGGTAGCTACAGATGGAAAATAGCCCTTGTATTCACTGGCTCTCAGAAGGTCACTCATATTCACTTTTTCTAAGTTTAATTCCACTAGCTCACTCTGATACTATTAATTAGCCTCTTCTTTGAAGTTGTCAAATACACTTCCATAAATAGTCATCCATAAATAGTCATATCTTCAACAATCTTTCCAAAGTCTTCACAATTTAGGTTTTTCATTTTATTTGGGTGCAAGTAAAATAATGAAAATCATTTTATTTTCTCAGCTGAAAATGTTTCCTGTATGGACGTAATTATTGAATCCATGTACAAACTTAATAATGCCTGTCCAAAATAATCTCTTTAAATTTTTATTATTATTTATTATTATTATGCACCGCGTCTTACTACCCGTTCGGGTTATACGCTTAAGTACTAATTACGCTAATGGATTAGGAACTGGGAAGGTTGAATGGAGGAAGTGAACCCGCATTTGCGTGGAGGGAGAGTGGAAAACCATTTAGGAAAAACCACCCCCAGTTCACCCGACCGAGATTCGAACCTCGATCTCCCCGTCCTCGGCAGTCGAGCTTAACACGACTAGCGCGTTAGCCAACTACGCCACCAAGGTGGGTAATCTCTTTAAATGTTTGTGTGGTAATTAGCACAGTTAGTTTGGAGTACCGTTTTTCTTGGAGATTTTAAGTCCACATTGATCACATTTGCTGCTATTTTACTATTTTTAAATATTTGTTTGAATACCTGATCTACATTTTCCCTGCCTTGCTGCAACACAAATAAAAGTTCCTGCATGTGTGTTGAAGCTTGTAGAAAATCACTGGAAACACCCTGTAATACAATGATTGGTTCAAATTTTGCTGAATATTTTGCCATAATTTTTGTAGTGACTATTGATGTCAAGAGTGGTGACAGCATAAAGAGGCTTGTGTGCTTGTTGCCACACTTTTTTTTATTAAAATGCATTGTTGATATTTCTTGTAGTCCTTCCACAAAAGTTGTAAATTCCTTGCTAAAATACCTAATACTTTTGTGTTTCTCAGTCTATTGTGCAGTATGTGTGACCGAGATAATTAGCTCTCACATTCATTGCATTGCATTACTTCAGCAACATATATTTACCAACATTCTTAAAACCATCCCAAATTGACCATAACTGAGACCAACATTTCTCAACTAAGGGGAAAAAATCAATAAAAAAATCTTAAATCTCACTGACTCATTGTATTACAAATAGCTGTATTTTACTAGTTTTCCATTCAATTGAATTTCTTCAAATCTAATACATTGTACAACAGCAGGATTTTTTAATATCTAAACCCCTCATTTCACGAATATATATAATTTAAGTCTTAAATTTTGATCGTAAAGTTATTGTAATTTAACAAATACTGCTGAAAGAAATGTTGAAGTATATCTTTATTAGATTGAACTATAAGTGCCAGAAAGTCACTTTTTAGTGAACTTTGAACCACTAGTCCCTCATCTGTTTTTCCACTACTTGAAAATTAGGAAGATTAAAACCCAGAGCCATACCAAGAGAGGGTGTTTTATTAAGGGTCCCATACTTCTCCCTAAAGTGGTGCCTAAGCTAGTAACTCATTGAGGTCTTATAAAATGCTATCCCTTGCAACCCTAATTTTGTAAAAAAAAAAAAACTTTAAATTGCTTCAAGAGGGATTAAATGTTAAAACAAAAATGTTCCTAATCATCTCGTTTTGGGAGATTTCACCACCATTTCTTGCAGGTAGGACACCCACTAACNCCCCCCCCCCATCTACATTTCTGGGTATGGCCCTGCTAACTTTACTAATATCAGTATTTTTTTACTCGATACTTTTACTGATATTATTACTCACACTCAGGTATCGAATTGGTATAGAAAGAAACACATTTTTTGCCATCTTCACTCATGGCCCATGCTGAGATTAAATGTTTATTGGGGGGGTCTGTAGAGGAAAAACAAATGACACTATATTTCTTAATCCTCACTCATTTTCTGCATGACAAGCAAGAAGTAACTCCAGCATTCAGGGCCAGATGCAAGAACTTGACTGAGTGGATGCTTTGTTGACATTAGCGTGGGTTTGTTTGCTTGCGGCATCATAGGTTAAAAGGTGGGACAACACTACACTATTGGTCCACTATGCATTCACTATACATTCTTGCATGCCCTCAATCTCTTTTAGCTTATCATAATTACAGCTGTTCTTTCATCTTTGTTTATCAATACAGGAGTGGAGACTAGTCTACTTAACACCCCCTTCCTTTATCAATGAGCAAGCTCATCATAAACTAAACAAAATGATATTTTATAGGATCACAATAAACTTGGTCTAATCAAGGTGCTCCAAGCAGACTAAACAGAACCAGTTATGTTCAGATGAGGCATGGCATACATTCTTCTATTGTTTGTCAATAGTTAATAGTCTATTTAGATAGAGTACATAGCCGAAATGTAGTTAAAAAAATGGCACCTTCCAAAAGTAAATTATGAAAGTTTTTTTAAGAAGTCGGAACCACCTCTGTGGCATAATTAGCTAACACGCTAGCTAGTCTCCTGTTGAGCTAGACTGCTGAGGACGGGGAGATCAAGGTTCAAATCTCTGGTCAGGTGAACTGAGGGTGGTTTTCCCTAAATGGTTTTCTACTTTCCCTCCATGCAAATGCGGGTTAATTTCTTCTAAATTCAAACATCCCAATTTCTAATCCATTAGCATAATTAGTACTTAAGTGTATAACCCGAACGGGTAGTAAGACGCGGTACTTAAAAAAAGGTTAGATAGCAAAAATGCATCTTGTAAAATTTGTTTTAAACTATTAAAAACCATTTAATTTTCAGTGTTTAAATAAAAATGAAAATATAATGATGATGCAAAAGTTGAGATTTTTTTTGTAACACGTCTTACTACCTGTTCAGGTTATACGCCTATGTACTAATTACACTAATGGGTTAGGGAATAGGAAGGCTTAGTTTATATGAAATGCACCCGCATTTGCGCGATGGCCGAGTGGAAAGCCATTTAAGAAAAACTACCCTCAGTGCACCCAACCTGGATTTAACCCTGATCTCCCTGTCTTTGGCAGTCTTGTCTAACATGAAATTAGCGCGTTAAAGCACGTGGCCACCGATGTGGGTAAGAGATTATTAATACTAGATAAAAAATATTCCAGATTAAAATTTTGATACTATTACTTACTGTTATCGATACTTTTCTTTCGATACTAGTATGGTATCGATATTTTTCTTCCGATACTTTTAATGAGTACAGTATCGATACTTTTCTTTCGATACCACATCCCTAGGTGCATGTGAACCAGTTAATGAGAATTGAAGCTATCATTAGGGAATTGTGTCTTATGTAGCCTTTCATAAGAGTGTTTGTGAGCGAGGTGCCATTCGCTGGATCTCCTAACTATTAGTAGGATATTGAGGTTTATGTAGCCTTTCACATAAACATGCTTAAGCTGAAGCCCAGTCTGGAATAGCTGTGTTAAAAGTTGCACCTGGTGGATAAAAACATAGCAGTCTTCATGCAAAACAATTTTTTGAAAAAAAAAAGAAAATATTAGATTATGGCTAACATTGTGGACACCAGTTGTAATTGGTAAAGTAATTGGTTGAAATAACTTTAGGCTGGCAAGTAATGTCAGTGTCTTTCTTCTAGAGCAAACAATTAAAATTATTATTCAGCTTATCAAAAGATTATACTGTTATACAGAAATAAATATAAAACTATATATCTTCTCTAAGTTTATGAAACAATGAATAAAATCAGCCATTTCCCACCCTAAAAATTACTCTAGGCTCCACCCATTTTTATATTTTGTTTTTTCTTTACAATTTGAACTACAGAAATAATTAAAAATACATCATCTTCTCTAAGTTCATGAAACTGTGTATAGAAAAAGCCATTTTTCTTTCATCCTTAAAATTATTATAGGGTGCACCCACAATTTTATAATTAGTTTTTTCTTTCTAATTTGAACTGCAAGCATTAAATCGGTAGCCTCTTCTGATTAGTGGATTGTAGAATACTGACAAATAGTTATGTTATGATCTCAAGTGAGCTGCATTGTGGCTCAAGGTATTGGCTCTCGTGAACCAACTCACACATGCTCGTCTGAAAGAGGTCTTAGGCCTTGACATTGTAAATATAGACTTGCCAAAGTGACACTATATTTAATAAACCTATGTAATACTTGCCAAGTGAATGCTTCATACAGAAATATGTGCAATTTTATATATAGTCTTGATATTGTTCATAAATAATTATTAGTAATTTATAATTACAAAATTTGATAATTAATTATACGTCACCCTGACTCCTGATGTCCCAATTGATCCCTATTATCTTGATTACTTCTAAAGACAAGATAAATTAGGTGACTGTCCTTTGTCTGAACTTGATTGTTATTAATCCTTTGTTTGATAGCTTGTGTTTCTAAAAAATACTCTTTGGAATGTCATTGTGTTAACATCCATCCACCAGTGTTAAAGTTGGACTAGATAGTTTGTGCTGGTCGAGACAGAACCAGAACTCTTGTCATTGACTTCAGTTCACCCCAGATAGACCACCTATGGACTCAACAGGTCATTTCCCCAACATGGCTGTTGATATGGGACACCTGATTCAGACAAATATTGATTGTGTCAACTCTCTAAGATGTTCTGTAATATATATACAAACATATTACTTACTTTTGCTTATGTTTTGTTTTACAATGAGGAAGCCCAATGGCTAAATGATGTATGATAATGGGGAAAAAAGGATCAACTAATTAGTAAGTGAAAAGTGATTGAAGAAAGCACACCTATAGAAAGAGGAAAAAAATGTGGGAGGAATCCAATGCACAGATGTGATATCTTCATCCTTTCTTTTAGTTTCTATAGGAGAAAGCCACACACACACATTCAAACACAAACATAGTTTTAATATTTTTGCATTATTGCCTTCATCAAAAAAATAGAGGGAAACTGGCTAGTGTTGTTCTTCTCTGGTGGTTGTGTTGGCAGTGTACATGTGTGAGCACTGATCTTTGAACATTTCTGTCTAATATGAGGAGTCATGATTGCCTGCATACAGAACCTAATAGTTTTACAATCAATACAAATTAGATATACAGTCTTTGAGAAATCAATTATTGCACAACATCCACCAATTTTATAAACAAGTTAGATTGAACAGCTATGAAATAATGAATCTAGGCGGAATCATTAGGTATTAAAGTAAATTATTACATCATCAGAGGGGATCTATAACTTTATGAGCCATTAATGAGATTCTGATTACTTTGAACCTAAACAAATAAAAAAGTAAAAATTTATTGGCTAAGGGCCAGTTTCATAGTCAGATTTAGTACGCCTCAAGTGCGGCGCTATACTAAATACAAGACGTCACCTACCTGAAATTGAATGGAATGGGCCAGTTTCATATGCGAAACTGGCCCATTCCATTTTGGTTTAGGTAGGTGTCGTCCTGTATTTAGTATCGACTCGCACTTTAGGCGTACTAAATCTGACTATGAAACTGGCCCTAACTCTTAAATGGTGGTGGTATTTATGTATGTAATGGAGGAAGTTCTAAAAGTTACTAGGAATCTTCTTTCATATACTAGGGGTGTTTTTTCAACTTCCCATTCTGACAATTCTTAGATAAATATAGATTTTTTTTTTATAAAAACAAGGTAATGACTGAATTTTATAAAGTTAAACAAATTGAATTTTCAGATTAACTTTGTTGACAATACACATGTGTGACTTTTTTTACTTAATTATTTCAAAATTAATTTTAAAGAAGTTTTAAACCAAAACAATTCAGAAGCTCAAGCAGACTGCAGTCAGTCACTACAAATTTGACTTTTTTTTAAATAAGGCTTTCATTAAAACAATACTCCACTTTTGGATTCAAACTGTGCATTTAATGGAATAGTAATGTTATTTTATACATTCTTCATTAAGTCTAAATTTTTCTGGATAGTAAATCTACTTTCACTAGTGGTTGTGTGGTCTACAACAGTGTTTCTTAACCTTTTATTACTCGCGGCCCCCTAAATATCCTAAAATATTTTCGCGGCCCCTAGTTTTTACTAACATATTATTCATTAAGATTTATTCTAAAATAGTGGCTTTATTTACTGATTATAATAACAAACAAATAAAAAAACAATTAACTTACATAAATGTATTTAATGGGACCTCTGTTGTTGAACACTTTCCACTAATTTGTCTATTCTTGTTTCATTTGTATTACTTAATGCTATTCGCATGCAGGAGTCGATTTCGCTGCTTCGTTTTAATATTGATCATTGTGGAAATTCCCTCTTCATATAAATAAGTAGAAACAAAGGGCAGCAAATTTTGAGTGGCGATTGTAAAAAGATTGGGATTATATGTACTATCCGTAATTTCTACTATACACGCTTCTCCTTTCCTCCATTACCCCAAAAAATCGAGAGTATACTGTACAAGTATATGCTCAAGATCATTGAATTTATTCTTCCAAAACGTAAAGTTTAAGATAATTGACTTCAGTAATAAGCAAATAACATTTTCCGAGGCCCCCTGAAAGGGAGATTAGCATCCAAATCCCTCTTGAGTGCGCGAGGGGTGGTTTTATAAATGTGATTCATCAGTCTGGTTTTTCCTCTATTCTTTCTACAACTTCCTGATCTCTACTAGTTTTAGTGATTTTTTTTAGCACCTCTTCTGACAACCCGGTCGGGCTATACACTTACTTTTTAGGGATCGTGTGGTCAAAGACATTAGGGTTAGTCTCACAATAGACTGGATTGGTGGCGGCTAGAGGTTAGGATCTTACTTGAATTAAAAAGATTTAACACTGCAGTTTTCCCACCCTCTTTCCACACTAGTGATGGTGCACTTCCTCTGATACAACTTTCCTCATCTAGACTCCTTAAATTAAGCAACTAATAACCTTGGTGTTAAAAACTCCATGGTGTGAGCCTGCAAGTGAGACATACCGACCAAGCAGCCGATGCTGTTAGTGATGATACCGGTATTGCCAACATTTACGTATATAGGGTGTGATGTGGTCAGCACAACAAACCCTTTGGCCATCAATCTCAGTTTTCTAAACTTCAGCTGCTACTTCTTTATTCAAGTAACTCCTCATGTGTCCTCACGAGGCTGAGTTTGACCCCGTTCCAGGCCCGCTGCTTCACAGATAAATTTTGTAAGTGCCAGAGATCAAACCTAAGACTTCTGGATCTGTAGACAGGAACTCTGACCACTAGGCCACAGAGATGATCAACCTTGATGCTAAAAATAATAAAAATAGCCTAGTGTTAATACTTCCAATTAAAACAAGAAATCATTTCCAATGTGTCATCAACTGATTTTACAATATTAAAAAAATCAATTGAAGAACTGGACTATACACATTCTTAATCAAAGTCCAGTGATATGAGTAACAGGGCTGATTGTGAGATTTCAAATACTAATCTCATGACTGCAAGGCCAACAGCCTTGGATATTGTTCACCACTAAATCTAGACCACCTGATAATGATCACTATCAGGAAACAAAAAGTGGAAGAAAATATACAACAAAGGTTGGGTGAATATACTTGACTTGATCTTTCAAATACTTAACTTAAGTAAACCAAATGCTTTGTTAAGAATAGTTTTAAGCTTATATTTTGGTAGTTAGTTTCTAAATGGTTTTTATTAATTTATACTAGATAAAAAAAAGTCCATCTAGTTACTGCTGATGATTGCTGGATTCAATAAAAAAAACTTTCAATACCTTTTTTAATAGGTTGATTTATTTGATGTTGAAATACATTTTTCCTGTGGAGATAAGACTTAATAAGGGAATAAATGACAACTCTAATGGTTCGGCCAGACTGACAAGCGTTCGAGCGAGTGCGCAAGCAATTGGGTGGCCAGACTGGTGAGCATGCGACCGAGCGCGTGATTAGCAGATAGCGCTTGTTAGTTGTTGACGAGGAGGCTCCGAATCTAGGTTGAGTGAACTGAGGGTGGTTTTAACAAGTGATTTATTGTTGTGGTTTTCTCATCCTCTCTCCACGCTAATGACGATTCTTATTTGTAAAGGCCTACTTTGATAATATTGAAGTATTTTAACATATCAGTTTTACATATATATACATATAAGTATGGTCTATGATCTTACCAATTAAATTAGGTCGTTAGTAGCAAGTGTGCTAAACCTATCGATAATAATAAAGATGTCAAAATGAGAAGTTTTCCTAGCACTTAATGAACCAACATACAATAATATTGCCTAGCGCTTTAAACTAGACTGACTGTACCAGGTCGAGCACACCCGCTTGAAAAATAAAACCAGTTCTATCTTTCAAGCATGTGCGCTCAGTCGCTCACTCCATTCTGGCCACCTCTCATTACAACCAATGTGTTCTATTTTATATTTTAGTCGCTCACTTGCTCAGTCTGGCCTTCCCCTCATAGAAAATTATAATTTATAACTAATATTTTTAATATAAATGCATCAAGGGTATCATGGCAAAGAGGGAGGAGGGGTTTATTCACTGTAAATGTTTAGGGTAGTGTATTCATAGTACTGTTATTACTTGAGGGCAGACATGAAACTTTATTGGGGTGCTTTTGTAGAGGCAGCAAAGATTAGTAAATAGAAGAGCCTTTATTTCCGGTTGGTATGAGACATGCTTCAATACTGCAATAGAAAACAGTATCTACTACCATACTTCTCATACACCTCTTCATTGCTGTCACCTGCAGAACAAACTATACTAGAGGAACTTTTTTTTTTGAAGATACAATAAGGCCCGTGGAGTAAGTCACAATTGCCCATTTCGCAACTCAAAAATTTCATGTCGATCTTCAAACAGCAGTACTTCTGTCAGAGTAACCACATTAAACATTGTATCTCACAGAAGGTTCTTTATTGCAAACATTGAGTGAAAGTGACTTTTCAGAAATAGTTATTATTTGCTTACTAATACTGTATTATTAATAAAAAGTGTTATTAAACCAGTCTAATACTTCCCTAAGGATTATTGTATAATTAGTGTTTTCGTATTTTATTATTAGAAAAAAATATATTAATAAAATTATTTGTTCTTTTGTTTTGCAGTTATGGCAACAATAGAGATTCTAGTACATGAAATAATTAATTAAAAAGTACTATATTCATTATTGTAACTTGTTATAGTTCACCACAAAAATAAATAAATGTCTTTATAACTTAGAGGAAGAGCCATTCAAAATATTAGTTTCAAAATGAAATGTTTTTATTTTGTAAACAGTGTAAGACCATAACCATCTTAACAGGGTGCTTTTACACATTATACTTGGTATCAATGTGGTTTTACCACCTTATTTAATACAAATGTCGTGCATTTCTTTAAAATTCACATTCCTAGACCAATAACCTTAGATTAAAAGTCGTGGAGCAAAAATAAAATAATAATAATAATTACTATAGTGTATTTTTTTTTGAACAAATTATTAGAATGGGAACTAGCATTCATTCCGTTTCATGAAAAATAAATTATTTTCAAAATAAACTTTGCTTTATTCTAAGTTTAAGAGCACTAAGTTGTCAGTTCTGAGGTCCGACCTACCTCTTCTTAAACTCCCTCATGTTTTATTTGATGTTTGAATCTCAAAAACAAACTTTTCAGTTGACCTTTTTCAAGTAAACTAAGTTTGTTTTGATTTCACTATAATTTTCAGGCACCATGTATTAATATCAGAGATGTTTTAAGATTACATAAATAACAGCACTTGGTATTAAAAACAAAACAAAAATTTAGATGATTAAATGTTTTGGGATACCATATGATTAATGGACCACATATGTGGTATAGTGGTCAGAGTTCTTGGGTTCGATCCTCGGTGCTTCCAGATTTTTTTCTGAAGCAGTGGGGCTGGAATGAAGTCAAACCACCCTCGTGAGGACAAAGAAGGAGATACTTGAATGAAAAAGTAAAGGCTCCAGTCTAGAAAACTGAAATTACCAGTCGTAGGTTTCGTTGTGCTGACTACATGGCACCCTCTATCCACAAAAGTTGGTACAAACAGTGGCCCCTCAGTCGGTATAGCTCGATTGTGGGCTGATGTCATGGAGTTTTTTTTATATGATAATGAAATAGTATTTTTACTGTGAGTACTTAAATACTTAAACTAACTGTAACATAAATAATGTTGATACAGGCTTTCACACAGTTAAATATTAATGTAAGAATAATTTGACATATCTATATTTTTGTTCCAGGTGAATTGACAACCAATATTCTTCGGGTGGTTCAAGAAGCTCGAACTAAGACCTTGGGACCATTCAGTCCATCTTTCAGTATTCATAATATCATACGCGATGGATTAGAAAAAGTTAGTTTCATTTTGAACTGTAATTGTATAGCTGTAGTTTTTATATTTGCAATTATATAGTTACTAATTTTTTATCTTGCATGCTCTTAATTTTATTTCTGTCATAAGACTTTAATGCTTGTAAACTTGTGTTTGTTAATATAATTAAATTTCTTCTCAAATGTAATTTGAGAAGAAGACATAATTTGTTAATGAAAACTGCTATTTTGGCGGGTTTTATTCAAAATCAACTTTTCAAATCTTGCAAGTAAATTGTTTAAATGATGTGTTTACTATTTATGAAGAATTATGTGTAACATTATATATATTTGTTCAAAAACTATTTTGCTTTTTCACCCTTTAAAAAAATACTGCTTATGACCTCACATAATATTTTAATTGTAATACCAGAAACAATTACCTAATTGTTTAATCTCAAACTGACTGTTAATACCAACCTCTTAAAACTTTAATATATAATATGATAAAATTGTGTGTAAGGTCTTATTATTATTAGATCTTGTTAAAAATTAAACTGTTCATCCAAAAAGAAAATTAGTTTTCTAACCAAACATATCCAAAATGTTGTTGAATTAAAACTCCACATAGCAATGGTACGTGTTTGACACTAAATTGAAAGATAAAATTCCAAACAAGTTCACGTTGGTTTTCTGATCCTCTTTCAGGTTAATGCTGGCGCATTTCTCAAAATATGTGTCCTTAAATTAGTGTAAGTTGTACATAGGACAAATAGTCAATAAGACTAAATTAACCTTGAAAGGAGAATAGAAGGGCAATTGAGGCCTAGCCCCTACACACTTACCAGAAAATTGTAGGCCTCATAGTTCACAATTAAAACACAACACAGACTGGACTATGGCAGCATGACTAGAGGTTGATCATGGTCACTTAGATTCTGTTATTGCCTGGGTTTTTTAATCAAAAGAAGTACATGTTTGGATTCTGCAGTTGCCTGTTCATACTTTTGTCTTTACTCGTGGTAGATAGATAGAATATTGTATTTATATTGCATTTAATTAGTAAATAAAATTATGTTATTATTGTTTACATATAAATTACCGAGTGCTGTGAGTAGACCTGCTTGGGAGAGAAGGTTATCCAAGATTGAGACCAGGAGGGGTGACTAATTGTGAACAAGCAAATATTAATTTTTTATTTTATTTTAGCACATGTACTACGCTTAAGTACTAATTACTTTAATGGGTTAGGAATTAGGAAGGTTGAATTTAGAGGAAGCGAACCCAATTCATTATTTATAATCAGCTAATAAATGTCAATGTGTTTTAAACTATTCACTAATTTTATTGTAAAATGTTTTTTTCAGTTAAATATTTGGTAATAGTCTGAACATCTTTGTAAAACAAATTGTTATCTTAAAAATCACAAAGTATACTATAATGTTCTGCCATTTCTTATAGGGTCTCCCCCAAGATGCTCACCTTAGAACAAGTGGTAAACTTCACATTTCTTTGACAAGGGTTTATGACGGCAAGAATGTTGTTGTAAATGAGTTTCACAGTCGAGAAGAACTTATTCAAGTGAGTTGAACCGATTGGCAACCAATATAATGCATATTGTACTATAAATTTAGATTTAAGTTAGTCACTATATAGGGCCTATGTATTTTGGAGATGTAAACACCAGTTATAATTTAAATAATGGCAAAGAATGGCAAAAATTGAAAATAAATGTGTATTTTATCTAGAGATGGGATGCTTGAATCCTATGGATGGTATTTAAGATTCGTAAAAATGTCAAAAACAATTATTAAGACCTTGACTTGATATAACAATTTCAAGCAATTGATAAATGGAATTATATAGACTTGTGTAGGCAAAATAAAATAAGGGACATCCTGAAGTAAATTTTGCACCTGGGCTGGATGGCTTTTTGGCAGACCCTATATAACCGAGATATAGTAAGAAACTGAAAATTAAGTTGATGGTTTGTTTAGCGCCCCTCTCACCCTTCAGCCGCCTGACCCTTAAGTCACCCCTGAACAAAATCACAAAAAAGTACAAAATTGTATTAATACAATTAATTTACTAAAAATGTGTCCTCTTTGTTATAACATAATAGACATGAGTAACAAAATAGCACTTGTTATTGGCACCAAGCCTTAACAACCTTTTTTAATTAATTTTTAAATATTCTCACTTTGATTCAAGTTTTACATTTTTTTAAGATTTGAGGATTAGAATTTGGGTTTTAGATTCGGATTCAATCTCTAATCTCATCATAAATATTTATTTGCATGCAGAGCTTTTTTATAAGGCAAACTTTTTTTTCTCTAACTCTTGAGCTGATAAATCTTTAAAACAAATTTTACAATCATACAATATTTTAATTTTGTGTAAATATTAATTATTCTTTCAAAAAAATTAAGGTAGTTTTAAGCAGGACTTTTGAATATTCTAGTGTTTTCTTGTAAGGTATGTGTTTACACATATGGTTCCTTGGTTTTATTAATAATTAAGTATATTTTACAATATAGTAAGTGCTAATTACTTTACTTTTAAAAAAAATTATATTTCATACCAATTCCAAATGAATATTTTCAAATTTTTTTTCCCTATTTAAAACTTTGGTGAAATGTTAATTGTGATTAGAAATAATAAGCTTGTACTTTAAAATATATTAGTTTAATTAATTTTTATAGGCACTCTTGGCAAGCTCCTTCATTCCAGTTTTCTCTGGAATTTTACCTCCAAAATTTCGGGGGATCCGTTACATGGATGGTGGGTTTAGTGACAACTTACCGATGCTCAATGAAAACACCATTACAGTCAGTCCATTTTGTGGAGAGAGCGACATTTGTCCACGAGATGTATCTTCACAACTTTTTCATGTAATTATTTTACTATATAGCTTTCCAATCAAAGTTTCCACCATACCAGAATACCTAAATATTTATGTACTTAGCTGAGGCCATACATTATTGTTAAAAGGAAAGCCACATTTTCCGGATGATCACACAGTCTAAGGCATCAGTCTCGAGATATATCAAATTGCCAGTAAGGAGGAGATCGAGGCTCAAATATCAACCAAGTTTACTTGGGTAGTTTGCCAAGCGAGGACCATTCCATTTAGCTTCTAAAGAGATCCAATTTTTAAAATTTGGTGGTGAAAGACCACTTTAAATAGATTCTAGGGAATTCTAAATTTTAAAAATAATTTTGGCTTAGAAGCCCCGTCACCCCATCACTTTTTCAACTCACACTTATCCCATTGAATATTCAATTTGAAATTTATATTTTCAGGGGTTCTTATATTGGCTTGCGAAATTTAAATCTTCTATCAAACCTAAAAAGTTTTTTCTTTCTATAACCCCCCTTTCCGTATTTCCCAAGGTCCTATTTAAAATGTTTAGACTCTTATAGCTATATTTAAAGTTTTAAGAATTTTATAACTATTTGAAGTGGTCCCTCTAGCTGTCTGCTAAATTTCAATTTTCTGTGGAGTGTGACTGAGGTCCCGCCGCGCGCAGGCCAGAGAGGAAGGCGGCCGACCCGCCCTCTAGCGTCACACGCGACCAACACACAGTTCAACCAGCGCAACTCGTGATACGTGGAGTGTGACGTCACACTCCACATTTCTACCACACTATTTTTATTGGTTTTGGTATTTTTGAACACCCTTTCATACTCTCCAAATAACTCTAAAGAGATTAATGATTTTGAGATTGATTTGGTTATCTGGAGTTTCCTCTCTTCCTATCTGCCGAATTTTAATTTTATACATCGTCTTTAAAGTTTTTCCCCTTCTAATTATATCCCCCCTCCCCCCATTTAATAGTGCCCCATTTTTTAAAAATATTTCTGGTTATATGAAGTAATCTCTCTACCTTCCTTCTAAATTTATTCTTTCCGGCTTATAGGTAAGTAAGTGCCTTCCTTATCTTTTTCTGGACACACACACACACACACACACACACACACATGCACAGACGCACAGAGGCGCAGCACAGAGAGGCGCACAGAGGCGCGCACACACAGAGAGAGGCACAGAGAGACACACACACAAACACACACACAGACACACACACAGACACACACACAGACACAGAGACACACACAGAGACACACACACAGACAGAGACACACACACACTTTCTCCTTCTGCTTTATAGATATTATATATAAACATTCAGTGAGTATACCATTCGGGTTGTATGCACACATTAATTTTGTTAATGGAATGGGGGGATGAGGATGGTAGAATTTTAGGCAAAATGTTAGCATGGAGAAAAATTGGGAAACCCTTTAGGAAAAACCACCAGACACTAATGGGGATTTTGGGACTGTTGTTCAAAAGAAATTATATACAACATATATAAACTCTTCATTAGCTAGTCCCTTTTATAATATTTACATATTAAGCTCAATAAACACACATGTATTAAAAAAAACTATAAACTCGTAACACACAAACTGAAAATATTTATGTATATAGTATAGCACCTAGAACTTAGGTGGACACGTGGACTGAAAGTCACTCTTGTCTATTATTGTATAGCTGTGACAGGTGGCAGGTGTAAATCTCGGCGGTGTGTACAGAGTGTTTTTAATTAAATGATGTTCCACTCTCCCTCTACACTAATCTGGGTATAATCCCTCTAAATGCCTCTTCCTTCAGTTCCAGCCCACTAGCTTAATTAAATGTGGTTAACCCGGCCATGTTGTTAGACAGTGCAAATACATAATAATCTAAAGAGCCAATGAACAACAGATCCACTTTTACATCAAACAAGCGTACAATAAAAATAAACAAATTTATAACTGAATTAAAGTCCTTGTTCTTATTATTTTATATGATTATATGTATATTAAAGCAGATTAGAGTATATGTACCTGAATTTCAAATATTAGAAAGCTAAACAATTATTTTAAATATATATTATCAGTTTTTAAGCCTGTCTTTGACACGCTGATTTAACGTAAACTGAGTATGCATTGTCAGAAGTTGGTAAAAAATCCTTTCCACTGATAGCTTATTCATCGCTGTAGGCTTTGTATTAGTTGAGAAAAAGGGATGTTGACAACAGAAATAATACATAGGATTTTTGCACCATTTCGTACTACCCGTCTGATCTTTTGACACTTTGTGTGGGGAGGAGAATTTTGAATTAAATCTATCCTCATTTAAGTGTAGGAAGAATAAAGAATACAATTAGGAAAAAAACTACACTCAATACTTAAGACTAGGATTCCACTGCCGATTGACAACCTCGCCAGAAAGCAAATTATATGAACTTAGTGAGAATAAGACCCGTAAGCTTATTGAAACAGATAATCTTGTTTGAGTTCTTGAGATGGTGGTAAGGGGTCCTTGTGTTGGTTTAAAAATGAGAGAAAATGTTAGTTAAAATGACTGCTACAATCGCCCATAGTTGAGCCTGTCATACATGGAATATCCACACACAAATTTCTTATGCAAAGTGATGTTTAAAAACCATGAGATGTGCGCCAATATATTTTAAAAACTTGACCTAAAGCCAAAAATCGAATGGCTAATAGTTCATAGCTAATCCACCATTGATTTAAAATACATTTAAAGTCTTAACATATTAAGATAAAAAGTAAATAGGTAAATAAAAACAAACTGCTACTCAAAAATGTAATTTTTATGAGTAGAGGTAAATATTTAATAGTTTAAAAAGTATTAAGTTGATTGTATTGAAATATTTATTCATTGATCTATAGCACGCTATTAAGTCAAATATAAAAAAAAAAATTGAACACTTGCAATTAAAAATTTTGGAAAATTTGTGACATTTAATTTTCATCAGCTAAAAAAGCTTTTAAAGGAAATAGAAATAAGATTAAAAAATATTTTTTGAAATAAAAAACTAATAATAGAATCAGTTTTGTTGAAAAAAGTTTCAATGCATGATTCCCCTTAACATCATGTCATAAACTTAATTTTGAACCACGCACCCAAATTAAACTCTCTCTATGCTCATGAAGGAAGGTTAGTCATTATTAGAGACTGCTTCTCATATCTCAAGAGGCAACAATGTCTGTTAAAAGGCATTTGTTTTAAATCTAGGTTCTCTTACAGCCGTCTTAAATAAAAAAGATGAGCATGACTAATATTTTACCTGATAACCACTGTCACTTGATAATTTTATTCATATTTAGCATGTTAAATATGTGTGTTTTCAACTAAATAGTTTGTTATTAATTGTTGCAGATAAATTACTCCAATACAAGTATAGAACTTTCAAGGCATAACTTCTATAGGTTTGGTCGCATTATGTTCCCACCTAAACCTGAGGTAAGCATTTTATCAAATGGTAATATAAAGATTCTGGTATCGTTTTGAATTGGCCTATATTAATTTAAAGTTTACCTAAAAAAGTGCCCGTAGGAATGTCACAGTAGCCTAATTTAATTTTTATTAGAATTTATAATATGTCTCTTGGACATTTCAATTCAGAATTGAACAAAAACTTAGGTTGATATACAGGTTATTTTATATCTTATTTATTCAGATTTTTGTTAGTTTTGTATTTTCATAGTTTGTTTATGTAAATTGAACATATGTTTTATCAAAGGTCTTGTCCAACATGTGCAAGCAAGGTTTCGATGACGCTCTAAGGTTCTTGCACAGAAACAATCTTCTCAATTGCACACGCTGTTTAGCTGTCCAGTCAACCTTTGTTGTCTCTGAGACACTGGAGGAAAGCTTCGACTATGATCCAGAGTGCAAGGCATGTCAACAGCATAGAAATGTAAGGAACTCAATATAGCTAATATAATTAAGCTCATTCTAGCACATAGTTAGAAAATGGTTTTTCCTAAGTGTAAAATTACAAGATTACCTATATTATTTTCTCAAATAAGAGATTGATTATTAAAATTATATAATAGTTTTGGTAGGAGTGCATAAACTTCACTTTTTAGATTCAAAGTGAAATTGAATTGAATCTGAAATATTAACATAGCTGAAGAAATACTATATTGTGCTTGTATAAAACCTCAGACACTAAATATCATATACAAAATGTTTAATTGCAACAATATTTAATAGATTTCATCCTAAGTTGATAGTTAGTTACATTACTATTACAACATGTAATTCAATTACTAAATATTTTTGTTACATGCACATTAATTTATAATGTAGGCCTACTTATCAGTACTGAATTACAAAAAGTGAACATACATGTGTCAAAATTTGTATTGTTGAAGCTTTGTAATTGTTGAAGTGAAATATTTTTCCAAATTTACAGTCCTAAACATTATCGCTTTAATTAAAAATGAAGTATGACTAAGACCCACTTACTATATTTTATTTATACTGCTTCTCCAGGATGCATTAGTGGCAGATCTCCCAGACACAATCGCCTCCATCCTGCAAGATGCCATTGAGTCTGCTAACAAGGGCCTCATCAACTGGATATTCAAGCATAGAGGCATGAAACTTCTCTCTGTTCTCAGCTTGCCTTGTACACTGCCTGCCGACATGATGTATGCCACATTCACAAAGTGAGTGCCCGCAATAAGTTATACAAAAACATTACTATTCATAAAATAAATGGTATGGAGGAAAGGTTCTTTGTGTTATAATATTATTTTACCTTTGTAGTAACTAATACTCCAAGCATGTTGAATGTTTGTCTTATACTTGATGTTGTGTCTGATTTAAAGCATTACTAAAATATCAACACCAATATTCTTTGAAAGAGACTGTTGCAGGTATTCCTCAAATAGTGATAATATCGGTCCGTTTAATGTTAAGTGCCAAGTTAAAACTGGATAATCAAAGGACATTTTTACATATGAAATAAATTAATAATAATTCATGCAAAAATAAATTAAAAATTATATATTTGCTATAGTTCTAAAAACTAAAAATTGCATAGAACGTAAATGCACATATGTGCCCATCAGTACATGGTGTAAATGCATAGTGGTCACACATAAAGTATGCTATCAGAGCACACATATTTTAAAACTAATGTGATTAAGTGTCAGTCCAAATCATTATTAGATTATAGGTGTTCATTATACTTAGACCGAGCCAAATAAAGATCGCGCTAAAGTGGAATACCTGTACTTATTTTTTATATATATTTTTAACAACACAATTGAAACTCGTTAATACGTGATATCTCCCACAAACAATCTAGATTAATAATGCCCACCTTGAAAATTATATCAGCATTTGTCTTGCCAAAAAAGAGTTTATACAATGTTGCATTCTATTTGATGACAATACAAGTTTTCCAACCTAATAACCATCCTCGGCTAGAAGTAAATAATATCTTGCATTTCTCACACTTTTAATATTGGGTCCAAAATTGACTACACGCATTTAAGTTCTTGACTAAACTACAAAAACAAATAATCATGTAAGAATTAAGTAGAATTCTTTTAAACTTACCCCATTAAGAAACTATTGAAAGTTCCAACTCTAAACCTAGTAGCAATATTCTTAAAATGCTCATTTAATTTAATCTTAGAAGGTTTTTAATTAAGTTGTATAGGTAACAACCCGTTCGGGTTATTCACAATGTAATATAAAAACCCATGGCACCTTTATCATAACAATTTAGTCCTTACTAACCAAAATTCAAATAAACGAGTTTCAACTGTGCATATTTTTCTCTTTTGTGGCCATTGGCTGTCCAAAATGTGTTTCAAAATACTTCTCTTCAAAGCAATTCAGATATAAATTTAATCTATTATTTACATTTTCAAAATAATTTAAATCATTTTCCAAATGTTTTAGTATTAAAAATAATTAATAGTAGGCCTTATATTGATTTTTTTGTACATAACAGTTTTCGTCAAATACCTACTGAACATTTTAAAATCATTATCATCATTAATGATGTGTTTGAATACAAGAAAATTTATTTTGGGTATGTACATTCTGTTTAACCTGAAAGGTAACAGTCTTACCTTGATGGTTTACATTATGGCAATATCTTATAAGCCACAACATAATGGAACAATCTAAGAGAAGCTTGGTACCTATAGGGAGGACACGGGCAGATTCAGAAAGGAGGCCCTTGTGTGCTCTCAAGAATTGTTTTAGTTTGTATTTACAATATTGATTAAAAAATTAAAACAATTAAATCTACATTATAGTCACTACTAGTTGTTTTAACTAACAAAAATGAGCAAAAAAACATAAATAAAAGGTGAACTTATATATATATATATATATAATTTTTTTTTCATATATAAATATATATTTTTTTTTTTTCAAATTAATTTTTAAATTACTCTCAAATTTACTCTTATGATTTTGAAGTATTTTTCACTCAGAATTTCCCGAGGGGGAACCTCCCGACTTGGTCCCAGGAAAGTGCCACCCCCTTACCCTCTCATGAAAATTCTGTATTCGCCCATGAGTAGACGAAGGCTACATACAAAAATTGCTGTCACAAGCTTATAAATGGCAAGGCAAAATGTTTTGGTTTGCCCTTGAATTGTTTGTGGAAGTGTATTTTAAATCACAAAATTGGCCAGCCACCCGGCTTATATAAAACTGTTTCTCTAACACCTATTGGCACCAGTGTGATAGGTAACTACGTGCAGACTCATTCCTACGAATTGCATGTATTTGGCACATCCCGGTTTCAACAGGTGGTAAATTGCACATGTGATGAGCACTTACATTTTCAACAGTTAAAGCATGACAGAAGGTAAGCAGTGGGCATTACATTAGGAACTTTTTGGATCTACATGTGCTTGCATCTTAATTGTACATCGTGCAGTCTTTAATGTCGTTTTAACCTTTGCTAATTGTTTACAAGTACCTCAGTAATGCTTTCGGTATAAACAAATAATGATATATAGTTTTGTTTATTTTTCTCTTTTAATTTTACTAACAATAATTTTTTCACATATTATGTTTTGCTTTAATAACTTGGTAAGAAAATAAAAATATTAAGTTAACTATGCAATGCCCCTGCTAAAGCTTACTTAACAAACAAACAATCATGATCACATGCGATGGTACTCAATAATGCCCATTTTTCAAAATTTACTCAAAAGAAACTAAACAGTCTTAAGGACCTACTTATGACTCGAGCTTATTACCATGCATGTTTTCCACTTTTAATATTTTGTTTGTCAGCAAAAATGAATGCTAATATGCGGTGATTCTGATTTCATTAGTAGGTCTCGGACAACAATATTTAATCTTTTAAGCTACTGTAAAACATAAATACAATTACCAAGCTAATAAACACTTTCTCAAATGTGTTTGTTTTGTAAAACGAATACTAACACCTTCTAACCATCTAACCTATCTTTCATCAGGCAATTCCGCCATGTTCTTGATGCTTATGAAGTGATCCAGCTGAATGATTACATGAGGTACGCTACGGGCCATCTCTGCTGTGTTTTTAATGTTATGTGCATGCAGTGTTCTTTTGTTTATGTTATATGTATGTTTGGAAACACTCATGCCAGTTGTATTGCAAGGACCCTTTAAATACATAAATCAATTAACTTTCTTTAGTCTTTATGCCAGTATGATTAGCAGCACAGATAGCATAGTAAGAATATTATGGTGAAATTTCTTCAAATAATTTTTAAGTATCTTTGTTTTTATTGAATATTTATTGTTGATAATCAAATGCAAACACTAGATAGTCCTGCTACTACAAATAATAAAATAGTAAAAAACCCCAATATATTTATCAATTTTTCCCACCCTATTTCGCTACATGTTTGGGCTAATAACATTTTAATAATTATTACACTAATAGGCTAAATATTAAGAATTAGAATTTTAGAGGAAATGCCCCAACATTTCATGTCGAGGCCGAGTGTATGACCATTTTAGGAAAAATCACCCTCAATACTCCCAGTTAGGACTCGAACCTTTGCCTTCCCGTCATTCATTGACAAACCAGGCTATATGAGCATGGCATTTAACCTGGGTACCATTATTTATTTCAATGTAAAATTAAATCTGTGACTCCACAAGAGCCAAAATGTATGCTTTTATTTCTTATATATTGTCAATGTGTTTGTGTGATGTGTTTTTGTTCAAAATTACTAAAAAAATCTTATAAAAAAATAATTTATGTGATTACCTCATTCATATGCACTCTGAGATAATAAATGAGCAACAAAAATTACCTGCCGAGTCATTAGTGTACTTATTCACTTTAGGTCTTAATTTATATTAGCCCAATGTTTATATCATATCAAAATATTTGTTTAAATTAAATAAAAAGAGTGAGTATAGTCACATATGTTTATTACCAAACATGTATATGTTACTATTATTTGTGTTTATATTGTGGGCTTTGTATATAACTTGGGTAATTTGTTTTTTAACATCTTATTTCATACTATTTTTTTCATAAATTTTGAAATCAATATTTTAAAAGTAATATTTATAATTTGTTTAAATAATTACCGGTTTTACACACAACCAAAACTAAATGTCAATAGTAAAAGAATACAACAAAATCTAAATAAAAAAAGGATTTTAAAATAAACTTTATTTCAGCTAAGTAAAATTTAGTTTGCAAGTTTGGCTTAATTTTGTAGTGATAATGTTTTATGTCTGAAATGTTTTCTCTCGGTGTAAGTACTTATTTTTTTCATATAATTATTTTTAGATTTTTGGCAGTTTCACCTCGAATGGGCAGCAATTTATGGCTTGCGAGTCAGTACCTGATAGATCAGCTGGCACATTTCTTGTACAGGATGGACAAAACGAGACAGCAACTCACCGCCAAAATCATCTGTCAACTAGCTGTTTCACAATACACAGGTTTGTACGAACAATTTTTCAAATTTTATTCTATGATCTTAAGTTTCAATTAAGTTCTGAAATATTTCTTATAGATCAAAATCATGTTATATTGTTTTATACAAAACTATAAACTCTTAATACATGTTATTTACTGAGATTTTTGTGACATTAACATGCTATTCATCATAATTATCATCATCTTTTCCCAACTCGAGTTTCTCGGGTATAGTACAGAAGTGCTTATCACTTCTTCCTGTTGTCATATAATTTTTGTTCCTCTATGTATTCCCATTTAAACTTTCTTTTATCCACCTCTGATCTCATTGTTTACATCCATCGTTTTCTTGGTCTTTTCTTTGGTTATTTTACTTTCAATTTTCAATCGTATCTCCTGGCTGTTCTAGTGCTTTTCACTCTCATCATGTGTCAATACCAATGAAGTCTGCTTTCCTACATTCTTGGCAACTGGAACCGTGATACCAGCTTGTTTTCTATTTACTTCATTTTTGCTGCTTGGATTTTGCTGTTGTCCTTGTTCTAGTATGGTACATGTTTCTAATCCACAGATAAGATAGATTTTGGTGCAAAGTAAGTGTGAAACATAATTAATTTTAGAGTTGGTTTGAACCCACTATTTTAAGAATCCTAATCTTGGAAATAATTATGAACAAAAAAGAAACTAAAAGTATAATAGAATAATATAAAATTGAAATAGTAACTAAATGTTATAGTGAATGGGTTATAAGAAATAATATTAACATTCAGTTGAGTGTTAAATCGTTGGTCTGGCACCTGGTTGTTAAGTTCATCCTATAATTATAATTGGTTCTGAGCCACCAATAAGCAGTATTAGAGCTCTAAAACAAATTTCATTAAAAAAAAAAATCCAAAATTTCCTCGAATTCTCTAATCTTGAATATTCATAAGAATTTGAAGGTCCATCTATAGTTAGTTTTGATTTCTGGGGTATTTTGTTATTCTACAGTAGGTTTCTCACTAATCACACCCTAACTCGGTCGATAGCTTGTCTGCCCACTGAGCTAAGGGGCCCGGGTTCAATTCTCAGCATGGCCGAAAATTTATCTTAGGTGAAATGTGGGTTTACCTTCTCACATTGATAAGTTAATGGCTGAGGACTGGATGTTGTGCCTGTCCTAGTCTTAAGTTAGATTATAAGGCATATGCAGCTACGACAGACCTAGCCAGCTTGTAGTGGAAAATATATGGCTGGAATAAAACACTGACCCAGGCCAAAGGATGGAAATAGTAATGGATGTAAAGTAAAGGTTGCTCACTAGACTGTAGTGTAAACATTTAAGGCTTTATGTATCCTATTGAGTATTTCCTGCTTAACAATGTTGTCCAATGAAATGATGCTTCCAAGGTATTTGAAGTTTAAAACTGTTTCAAGTCTGATTCCCTATAGAAGGATGTTTGAACTTATTCCTTTTCTATTGAGCGTAACTTTCACTGTGTTGGCATACTACCAATAACTTAGAGTGGTGCTTCCAAAACTATGGTACATGTACTCCCAATGGCATGCATAGGATCTCAGGGGAATACAATATATCACTAAGTATCATTAATATTATATTATTTTTGATATTAAGTCTGATAAACAAATTGAGAGCGATTTGGACATGTCATGGCCGTTTTATAAGCCTTTATTTACTTCTGTCGCAGCTTTGTTTTGCTTACCATTCATTATAACTTTTATTAAAATTGGACCAACCATTTGTACTTTGAAAGCTAGCAGGTATTTGTTTCGTTTTTTACTTCCTAATGTCAAGTTAAAGTAGTATATCATGAAAAAATAGTTCTCGAGATTATTATAAATTTTTAGGTTTTATGGGAACATGAACCTATAAAGGTCGATTTTACAATTCTGTCTGTCAGTCTGTCCCTGGCCACGGACCCAAAACGGTTTGATGGGTATTGCTCACACTTGATATTTAGATTTTATAGGGCTATAACACAAAACTGGTGGTTTTTTTTTTTACCCTAGCCCCTCAATTAAGGGTTGTTTAACAAGATTAGTTTTTTTTATTTCAAATTTTTTTGAAAATGGCTAAAATGTTTAAAATGCATATCTATAAATTGTTTGACATGACAAAAAATAGCATTATATAATTGGTTTTTTGGGCAAAAATTCATTGAAGGGTAGTTTAGGCCAACTGATGACTGATTTTTAAAAAACTTGAAATATTTTACAAATGGCTCTAACAATATGATTCCAAATGGGTATCTTGGTAGTGTTTTACATGACAAATAACCCCTTTAAATTTAGTTTTGGGTAAAATTCTATGAAGGGATATTTATTGATGAGTGATTTTTGAAAATGGCTATAACAATTTTGCTTTAAATGTGTAGCTGGGAAGTGTTTGACATGAACATGACAAATAAAACTGTATAATTGTTTTGGAGGAAAAATTTGGTTATGGGTAGTTTATTGATGACTTATTTTAATTTGAATATTAAAAAAATGGTTTCAGCGATTTGGTTCAAAATTGGTATTGGGAGACCATGTAACATATCACTAATAATGTATCCTAATTTATCTAAAATAAATTAAAATAAGGGTAGTTTACTTATAATAAATTAGAGACAATTTGAATGTTTTGGAAATTAATCTTGAATATGGAATTCAAAATGGGAATCTGTGAATATTTTTTTATAATAAACAACCATGTTTTTATTTTTACAAATAACAAATAATTTTAGGGTAGTTAACATATAATCAATCTCTGAAAATTTGAATTTTGTTAAATAAATTATAAAGACTGATTATTGGTTTTAACAATATGATGTGTTTGTTTTTGAGGAAAGCAATCTTAAAGATAGTTTACTCATAACCTATTTTTGAAGCCATAATATACAATATGAGAAAGTTTGTGTGATTGTGTTGTATACCATTTATTTATGAAGTGTTTGAAAGTGTACATTAGTTAGGCCGCAGACTTGAAAAAGGTGTGTGAATTGTGAAAGAATGGGAACCACCATATTAATGGACTGAATAAATTCATATTTTCAAGTTAACACTTTTTATAGAATTATTATTTTNCCTCGGTGGTCATGGGATCAAGTGCTCACCTCAGGACCCCGATGTTCGTGGCTTCAAGCCTAGGCCAGATTGATAAATTTTTCTCGAGCTATAAAAATCCTTAGAACAACTTCCTTTGTAGGGGAACTAAAGCTGTCAGTCCCATGTTGATTGTGGCATATAAAAGAACCCTGGAAGGAATGTGAAAATACTTTTTCTTGCAAAATTGGTAAGCCTTTTCACTCTCACTCATAGAAATTCTCATGTGCTGATACAATCAGTCGGTTCAGAAAATGCACGATAAATACCTCAAATAAATAAATAAAAATAGTTTTATTAATGAATGAAGGTGTATCAAAGAGTGAGTGACATGCAACAATGTGTGTTGCATAATGAAAGGGCAAAGCATTTGATTTGTAATACTTCTGCCACTAAACATATGCCTCTATAATAAACAAACTTGTTTGTTTCTTCAATAACTAGACATATACTATATTTATTTGAAATTCTTCATGGGTGATTTTATAATATGAAACACAAATACCTATAAAAGGAAACCAACAAAATTAGTGATTACAACTTCTTATATAATATACTTTTGATTTTAAAGTCCAGAACCATTGTGTAAAATTATTTTCATATCAAATGTATGGAAATATACATCTTATTTTTGTGACACACCTGAATATTTTGATTGACTACATATCTACACTCTCATACATCTAAACCATAATATTATTTCTAGTAAAAACATAGCAAATTATTAAAAATCTTGGCAATACAGGTACATTTTAAAATTTTTAGTTATACATTTACTTTTGTTTTCTTTCAGCAAAATATGATGTTGGTACATCATCAGACATCCCAATGGCTGTTAAAAATAAGATGAATTTCAACTTCAGTCTTAATGTCGAAGAAAGGTAACTAAACTGTTGACTCTTTTATAATACAATTTGTCTAGAGACCCACTTCGGTGGCTGTGTGGTCTAAGGCACTATTCTTGCAATAGACTTACTGCCAAAGACGAGGAGATTGAGATTTAAATCTCAGTCGGGTGTACTGGGGGAGGTTTTTCAAATTTGTTTTCCACTCTCCCTCCATGAAAATGTCGGTACACCTATAAATATAACCTTTCACATCCCTGAAACCATTAGTGGAATTAGTACATAGCTTATAAACTCAACAAGTAGTAAGAAGTGATGCTAAAAAAATGATTCACTTGAAGCTGATTCTCATACTTCTTGTGCAAGATTCCATGTGTTGTCAACAAATTGAAATGTTTGTGAGCGTTTGTTACTGTTTTTAGTTTTATTTGTGCACTATTTTTGACAACTATACTACGTTTATTTAAGAATTCAAAGGAAATGATCCTGCCACAGTGAAAAATTGTTATTGTTTAATAAGCAGCTTTGGTGGTTGTATGATCTAAGGTGCCTCTCTCACGATATACTAAATTGTCGGTGATGGGGAGGTTCTTTGTTAGGGATAGTTGGGGTGGTTTTTCCTAATTGGTTTCCCACTCTCACTTCATGCAAATTTGGGTATATTTCCTCTAAATTCCACCTTCCTCATACATACCCCATTAGTGTAAATATGCAGATAGATCAAACAAACAGTTAGGAAAAAAGCAAGCTTGGTAAAATATTGTTTCCAGTTTCTAAATTTTCTCACATTATACTGTTTACATATGTGTAGTTATTTTTAACACCACGTATTAACACCCATTTGGGTTATACCCACTAATGTAGTTACTATGCAAATGGGCTAGCGATAAGGAAGGTTGAATTTATAGGAAGTGTACCCACACTTTCTTGGGGAAAGAGAGAGTTGGAGACCATTTAGGAAAAAACCCTTCAGTATACCCATTCGATATCAAACCACGATCTTCCCATCATCGGCAATCTAGTATATTGTAAGAGTAGCACCTTAGACCATGTGGCCACCGAAGTGGTTAAATGTGTAGTTGAATTGTGAATTTGAACATTTAGAGCAGTAGTTTCTATCTAAGATAATACAAAATCTTTTCAGGGAAGTGCCATTGGATTCGGCTCAAGGCTGCAAATTTCCCAACAAAGTGTTGTCTCGCCGGTCCAGTCAAACACTTGCGCTCACAGGGGCCGACACTACTTTGGTTGAAGATGACACCTTCGAACATATCCTACAAGTTACTTCCCATCACGACGCAGTCATGGCTTACTTCTACACAGACGAAAACAATAAGGTGAAAGACCCTAAAAATTGAGTAATTACATCAAGCATGTAAAACTTAAGGCCCGTGGACCGCATTTAAACCCGATCCATGATTCTATTGGCCAGTGGATCTTTTTATAAACTAACATATAATTAATGTATTCAGAATCTTTATAGAAATACACAATTTTGGATTATAACAGAAGTTTTTAATTATTTGGGGAAATCTTAGAAAGTGAGGTTGGCATATCAAATTTGAAACATTTTTTTCAGAGATTGATCCCCAAAAGTTATTAAATTTCTCACCAAATACGTGTAATGTTAGGCAGCACATAAGTGTGTGAACAGTTGCTTTTTCTTATGAAAAGTAACAAACACCCTAAAGGTCACTTTATGAACACGCATTTCTTGTCAATTATGAAAATAAATTCAACACGAGAGTTAAAGCCTAACAACCACACTCTTGCTGAAAAAATAGCTCAAAATTCTAGAAAAATATAGCGTTTAAGTCTTAACATTTAAATAGTTTGAACTTTTAATGGGGTTATTTTAATGACAAGGATTTTAAAATTGAGATGTTTAACTCAATAGGGTGATAATATTGAATTTTCTGGAATACGGACCCTTCATTATTTTCAATTTGGCCCTTATGATGAAATGAGCTTGACATGCCTGGCTTACATTATTGATCCTGACATAAAAAGTCAGGATATGCAGTTGTATTTCTTTTTAACTGCCCTCCTCAATTCAACCTCCTTGGATTTAGTTTTTGATAACTTTTGCTAAACACACCACTAAAAGAAGATGCGTAAATTACCAACCGACACCCTAAAACACAAGGTAGAAAGCATCATATTAGTCATCTAAGGGTCCAGGTTTTGTAACGTGATGAATTAAATTAAATTTATCTTAGTTCACTAATTTAAAAAAAAATATTAATTTAAGGTACACTTTTTTTTGTGTGCAGAGAATGTATTGATAAAAAAACCATTACTAGAATTAAAAGAACTATACATTTATTGAGATTGAATATGCAATTTAATCAGCTTGTGTGTATTATGTAATACTCGTATATTACTACTATTACAATGGGATACTTTGTACAGGTTAAGGTGACAGAGATATTTGACGTGACTGAGGCAGATGGGAATGTGATGCTGTCACCTGAAGAACGAGAGAATAACACTCAACTGGAATTCGAAGAGGACTGGAGTGGCCTTGATAAGCAAGCAGCGTGGTTGTCAAAGCAGACTCTCTTAGTAGAGGGTAAGTTTACATGTTTAATCTAGTGGTCTTTATAAGCAGTGTGGTTGTCACAGCAGGCTCTCTTAGTAAGAGGATGAGTTCACATGTTTTTTCTATCTCTAGGATGCAGGTAATTAACAGTATTTATGAATTAATAGGCCTGTTAATGAAGAAGGCATGGAATAAAACACATAGATTTGATGTTATTGGGCTTCATTATTGGCTGAAACTCTAGATTACTACGCTAATCAATTACTTTCGAATGACTGATTTGAATTCCATATATATCTTTTTTTTCTATATGTGCTCTGCATCTAATTACCTGTTCACGCTGTTAGCATATTTACCCTAAAGCGATAGGGATGAGAAAGATCGAATTAGGAGAAAATGTAGCAATATTTGTGTAGAGGGAGTGTGGGAAACCATTTAGGAAAATTACACCCTCAGCATACTTATCTGAGATTTGAACCTCAATCTCCCTGTCATTGGAAAACCAGACATGATAGGGATACTACTCGCTTCTGTGGTTATGTGGTCCAACGCGATGCTCTCGTGTTAGACTAGACTGTCGAAGATGGGGAGATCAGGGTTTAATCCCGGTCAGGCGCATTGAGGGGGGTTTTCCTAAATAGTTTTCCATTCTCCCTCCATGCAAATGCGGTTGCACTTTCTCTTGATTAAACCTTCCTAAGCCCTAACTCATTAGTGTAATTAGTACATAGGCATATAACCTGAACTGGTAGTAAGACGCGGTGCTAAAAAAATACAGGGATATCTTTAGTAGCAAGACGATTGGTGCAGGTAGTTTGATCTGAATTTATTCTGTGTATGGTGCAAAAGAAGTCTATCTACCAAATGACCCACTTTGTTAGCCACATGTTCTAAGGAGTCATTCTCGCATGCCAATGATTGGGAGATCGGGTTTCGAATCTTGGTCAGTTGTACTGAGGTATTCTACCCTCCCTCCACACAAATTCGGGTACAGTTCCTCTAAATTCAACCTTCCTCATCACTAACACATTAGGGTAATTAGTATGTATGTTTTTAACTCTAATGGATATTAAGACGTACTTAAAAAAGTATTAAATTAATGGTTCATTGGCAATGGACTCCCAGACATTAATAATCCTATTTGTGTTAAGAGATAAAATCTATGAGTTTAGTGCCATTCAAACTTGCACACAAATTTATGAAAACTCACTTAGATGTATTTTATGTAGCTTATGAATTTAATCATTAATATATTTTAAAAAGTGAGCTTCAAGTCAATTACAATTTGACAATAGGTCTAAAATGGTAAAGGGAGTAATATAAGCATTAGTAAAGGTAAATAAATATATTAATCATTTTGACTAATATACAACAGTAGGTTATTCATGTCAGAAATGTATAATGCATTTTACTATACATATTACCATAAACAATATTTAAAATAAATGCCTTTTTAGACTTATAAAACAAATAAGCTTTGATTTGTTTCTTACTTTTGTTTTTATCCTTTCAGATGATATGTTCAATGATGAAAACAGTGTTTTGGATGGGTTTGAATCTGACCTGTCAATAGACATTGATGACAATGATCTTAGCTGTAACTCCAGGGTTGTATTCTCGGATCCCGAGTGTGAATGGAATGCCAACAACAAGAGTTTGAAAACAGACTACTCTGAAACCATTAATAAAGACTTAAATTTACCAGAATCTGATCAACAAACTGAGACTGATTCTGTAATAATTGAGGCTCTAGGAAGAAAATAATCATAGAATATGAACTTGTAAACATAAAATGAGTGAAAGAAATACACATTGGGTAACTAAAGATGGCCCAAGAAAACAGTATAAATGATATACATTTATATCAATATAAAATATAATTTGTGATATAATATTTTAACATTTATTAAGTGAGGGTTTAAATTATATTCTTTATTTTCAGTGCAAAAACAGCAATGGCACATTCCCATATACATCTATTACTAAATGTTTACCTAGACCTTTTAGATGACCAACAAACCGTTTCCATTTTGTCAAACTGGAAACACAATAAATTTAAATAATATTAGCTATGCAGTCTTAGCCCTTCAATAGTTGAAAACCTGGTTCCTATATAAACGTGTAAGATACTTTTTTTTTATTTAACAATAAACCATTTTAAATGTGACTACGGCAGAGTTTCTTTAGTATATATTCACTTAGTGGTTTCTCTTTGAAAGGGCAAAAGAAGAAAAAGTAAACTCAACTTGAGTGCAACATCTTGGATATTTTAAGAAGAAAATGTTTCAGTAATGCTTTTTAAATTAACTAAAACCTTCAATAAATGATACGTAAGTAATTAGATGTTAGGTTGCACAGTGCCCTTCTCAGGCGAGGGCAAATCTCTCCAGCAGCATTGAGATGGTTCCCCATTCTCTCGCCAGACAAATGTGTATGCACTCCTTATGATTTAAATAACGTTATTAAGAGGCTACCTCATCATCATCAACTGTTTCCAGCTTGTGGCCGGTTGGGTTTAGTAAAATGTCGTCATCTTCCTCTATCTTTCCACCACTATTCCTCCTTTAATTGCTTCCATTCTTCTTCTCTCCCTTTCACATTTTGTTATCTGCTCCTCCCATCTCTTTCTTGGCCTCCCTTGCTGTCTTTTTTTCTACATACATTTCCATAATTTTCTTTGGCATCCCCTCCTTTTACATCCTCATTACATGCCCATACCATTTCATTCTTGCTTCCTCTACTATCTCATGTACTCCCTGTACCCCCACTCTCTCCCGGATAACTTCATTCCTAATCTTGTTTCTCCTCACAAACTTAATTCCCATGGCCTCCACTTTCCTAGTCTCTCTTACATTTAATGTCCATCACAAAATAAAACATTTAGTTTGATTACATCATAAGGAAAAACTTGGTCTTAACGCGAATACATTTTTCTTGTTTATTGTTATTTTTTTTCTTGTATTTTATTATTTTATATTCATTATTTACTATAAATTTGTATTTACTACAGAGTGTAAAAATGAAAAGCTCAACTAGTGGAATTTTTTGGTAACCTCTTAATATTGTTATGTTGAGAATAAGATAAATTGATTCAAGAACATTCTGAGTTGTTTAAAACTTTATCATAGCGAAGTTGTTTTAGAGTGTCAAATCCCTGTTACATCTATAAAGAGCTTAAGTTTAACATTTCACTCTTTTTTTTTAATTGCAACTATTCAGGTGTTGTACACAATATTTTTATGACATGGTGATATAAATATTTACTTTTAACAATTTAGTAGCTGTGTTCACTTACCAGCATATATTTTATGAACCTAAAACTAATTATCTCATCTCATAACTATATTTATTAAAATTTTAAAAATAGAAGAAAAACTGTGGGACATATAAAGTAGATGTTATGTTTATTGTTACATATGGTTGGTTTACTACTATACATGCATTACTATTTATTAGGAAATAAATGGACTTTTATTTCAATTATTTAAAATGGCCTATCAAAACAAGTTTTAAAAGTGTTTGATTGACTTAGAAAAATATGCATTATTGATTGAAACTCTGCTAGCTGTGATTTAAAAAAAAACCTGTGATTTAATGTAAATATTGTACTTTACTTTTGTAAAATGTTGTGAATAATGATGTAAATATGACATTTATTTTATATTATATATTTAAATGTAAGATAATCAGTAAAGATGATTAAAATATTTAGTATTATTGCTAATAAATAGAGTGCATTATGAAACTATGTTGATTTTAAACTTACCATTAAAACTAATCAATACAAAACTAATTATGAATATTATTTTAAGTGCCCATAAAAATATTTATAATCTATGTTGGTTTTGGTTGGCTATGGTTTTGTTATGTATTTAGTAATTTATATTTAGCTAAGCAATTTTTACAAGGAAACCTTGTTATTACTTGTATTTATTTTTATGCAAATTATTTTTACAATGTTAATGTAATTTATTTAATGATATTATACAGCATTTAAAAAATATTTTGTAATTTTTTTGGTCATTTCTTGCTATTCCTTAGTGCCACTATTCAAGGGCATAATTTTACCTGGAAATTCCACTTTTCAAAATGTTGGTGTTGTATAAATATCTATTGGCTACACATACATGTTAGGTAATTTTTAAAAGTTTCTGTGTTTAGAAGTAAACTTCAAGATTTTAAAAATACTGTTTGGATTGAATCTGGTTTGTGTCTCAATATAGCTGTCAGATATTTTAGAATATAAATTAGGACACCTGCCTCAGTGGCTGCATGTTCTTAAGGTTTCACTCTTGCAATAGACTAGACTGCTGATGACAGAAATATGGGGGGTTCTACACCCAGTCAGATGTACTGACTGCATTTCCTAAATAGTTTTCAACTTCTTTCACGCATATTCAACCTTACCCGTCCCTATCTCATTAGCGTAAATAATACATGTGTATAACCTGAACAGGTAGTAAGATAAATAATAAACGATCCTTAGGTCAACAAGAAAGTTTATTTCCAAACCTTTGAATGTCTTGGTGCGAGTAAAAGCCAAGGGAGAAAGATTGGAAATCTTCTATGTCCAGCCCCTTCTTCTCACCCTCTCACCAGTGGAATAAAATAAAACGATAAATAAGCTTTGTGCCCGACCTCAAATAAATAAAATGATAAATAAGCTTTGTGCCTGATCTCAAATAAATATAAATGATATTGGACTAAATTACTTTGGTTAACTATAACATTCATACAATACCATATGTTTTCACTACAGCTATCCAAAGTGACACGCCAGCTTTGGCGTAGGGATACATTAGGGACTATTTCTAGTAACTTTTTGAGCTGTCATCCAAATAAACTCGGGTGGTGAATGTACTCTTAAGTAATAAATATAAGTTTATACATATACATTTTTTTAGTAAAGTGACACAAACTATACTGTACTTTCCTTCATAGCATCAACTCTTGAAAGCATTAAAATATGGTTAACATTACTTTTAAAAACAACTTTATAAAAAAAACTAACCTAAGAGGATCAAATGTAATATTATTTTAATACTTTAAAAAAAAAAAATTAGCTGGTAACAAGCTGTCAAAACATCAAACTGTTGGATTTTCATACACTTCGGCAATTTGAAATAAATGATACTTTAAAAAGTCTCTCCCACAAAGCAAAATTTCTCCTGGTTGATTGTGAGAACCAATCAAAAATAATAGAAAACATTCCTTAATATAGGCTACCATGGGAGGGACCAAAGTTCCAAAGGCTTGATCTTATGTTTATTTAAAATAGTAGGGCTACTCATTGCAGTGAATTCATTATAGAGTCCACTAGTCGAAGGTACAGTCAAAGCAAAGTTATTCAAAGAGATGATGCACATGTAGCTCAGTTGACACAAATAAAAAATATATATTCATGTGGAATGAAACAATAGGTCATATTCCTGGACCAATGGGCCACAACCTTAATGTCAAGATCATCTATTCTGATTGGTTCAAATCCTGGATGGGTTTATAAGGTGTTTTTTCCTCAAATATTCCCCATTCTTCCTCTACAAATTTAGGTAAGTTTTCTCTAAATTCCACTTTCCTTATTCCTACTCAACCAGAGTAATTAAATATGTATACTGTAAAATGCCTAGCAAAAAACACTACCTTCCTTATCCCTACTTAACTAGAGTAATTGAATTTGTGTACCGGAAGAGGAGCAAAAAAAAAGCATCTTTGTCGAATTTTGGTTGTAAAGCCAAGAGTGTCCCTGGTTTCCACAGTTAGTAAAATGATCCAGGAATTAGCCAAGACAAAGAGACTTGTGGGCACATTGTTAGCAGGGGCGGCTCTAGCCAATGGGTGCATGGGCATGTGCGCCCCAAAATTAAAAAATTAAATTTTAATCCAATTCTATATATAATAACTTCAGTTTATGTTTTAGTTTCATAAAAGTAACTTATTTAGTGTTTAATAATGACATTTTATGATTACCGAGCGATTCTTTTGTGCCAGAGGCAGACAAAGGTTTTTACTAAGAACTGGGGTGGAGAGCTCCTACACCCAAAGGCCAAGCGTACACGAAACTAGTCTGAGGTTGCCGAACAATGGCTATTCTCGAGCACAATTAGTCGGCACCCGAACTGCCTTTCATTCAGAGGATAATGTGACGTCTGGCGCACCACACTGTCTCTAAAAGTTGCCCATCGAATTGTTCTTGTATGATAAAAAAAATAGTTGTTTCTGTTTTTAAATAAGTTCACAGAATGTGTCACACCAATAATAACTGTAGTGCATGTTTTTGTTTTTAATTAAT
Source organism: Timema bartmani (assembly GCA_902151455.1). Taxonomy (NCBI): domain Eukaryota; kingdom Metazoa; phylum Arthropoda; class Insecta; order Phasmatodea; family Timematidae; genus Timema; species Timema bartmani. Next base: position 1,313 of record CABFWB010002074.1, on the reverse strand, counting down.
ATTGATTCAGAGTTCTTCTCTTGTGTAGTTTATATTAACTAGAGTCCAAACAACAATGAATACTACTACTAAGGACATTGCAAGCAAGCCATTAGACTATCAAAAAAAGGCTTAAAATAAAGAAACTTGGCCCTCCAAGACCACAACTTAACCTATCACGTACTTATCATAGCCAGAAAAGAAACTACAGTTGTAGTTTTAGCCTGAAACTGTATGAGAAAGCTACTTGAATTGCAGGGTATGAAGAAAAAAAAACAGAATTTTTGTTTTTGTTGGACTATTATTGGCTCTACAGACACACTGGCGACTACAGGCGAATTGATCTCAAACACTTTGATGAGAAAATAAAAAAGCATTCGGTGATCCAAACACCGAAAACTGAACCTTTCATGTGTGTGATTGTGAAAGAAGACATTTAGTTTTTGTCTAATCCATAATATTGCATTTTATAAAACAGTTTTGATACTGATCATAGCAACAAATGCAACTACGACTTTTGATTCTATGAATAAGTTATATTAATTGCTAAATATCTTAGTTTTGTTGTTTTTCTTAGAAATAATTTTGTATATAAGAATAATATTGTTTTGTTAGCAACATTATTTAAGTTGAAAAGTATTACTTAGCTAACCTGGCAAGGACAAATTATTTCTTATAAAAAATGCAAGTTAAAATGCATAATTAGGAAGGCGTAGGTAGGTATAAGTATTTAGGACAGGTGTATACATATTTTTGTATGCAATGTTTTTCAGGAAATCAAATTAATGTGATGTAAATGAAAATGGTAGCCTATTAATTTTTACATAATTAATTAGCTTAATTATTTTTGTGCCCTCCCTTAGAAATATGTCTGGAGCCGCTACTGATTGTTAGGGACATTTCACAATATTTGTGTTGTTAAATAAAAAGGTTTCATGTATGTACTGAAGTTTTAAGGCTTTGTAAGTAAAACACAAAATGGTGGATATAACCATGAAAATATCATGGGAGGATTTCCAACAATATTTATTCTAGAATTATGAATTGTAAGTTTCAAAAAGCACAGCAATTTTCCAACAAAACATAAACTAAAATGCAAATAAAAACTAAGACATAGCCAACTGTTGATATTTACAACTCTTAACCCTTAACTACCATGGTAAAAAAAAGTCACACATTTGCCATGATGGGGTCATGACCCCAATATTTTTTTGCTTGGGAAAAAATAAACTTATCGATAAAAATACAAAAACTTTTATTTATTCTTCATATACATATTAGAAAGAATAGTACACCATTATTTGATTATTTTCTTTTATTTGACATAAAGATAC
>CABFWB010002073.1:101428-124432 GCA_902151455.1 Timema bartmani | reverse complement strand
GTTGTGATTAATACACGTCTTGTCAGAGGTGAAGGAAGGGTTTGGCAATCAGATACATTTGTGCCGGGACCGAGGATTGAACCCCGGACCCTCAGCACAAAAGTCTGACACCTTACCCCTAGACCACCATGTCACCGTATTTAAATAGTACTTTATCATGCGTAAAACAAAACGTATACAATATTTTCATGAATTTAACCTAACCTTTTAAATTTCAAATTATGCTCAATATTATTGATTTAAATGCGAATTAACGACAACAACATTCCAATAAAAATAAATGTTTTCCCAGTTTAGGAATCTCAATTTAGAAGTGTTATGACCAGCATCCAAACAGGAATATTCATTCAAAGATAAAATTGTGATTGAGTTATTATTTCTTTTAGCCAAAGAGATATATTTTATTTATAGATTTACAGCTATGCGGCAAATAACGGTTTCCATGGTGACTAAACAAAGATTTAAAAATTGAAAATTCTCTAGAAAAATCGGGTTTTGGTGGAAAACTAATATTTTTTCCGACATCCTAATCTCTAAAATTAGTGGTCGTTTGTCAAAATCTGTTCAGTAAATTCGTAATTTCGTAATTTCTATTACCGGAAACTGGCTTATCAAATTATATATTATATATAACCATATTCTTACTCCTCCCATTTTGGATTAATCTTTTTAGATAAAACATAAATATTCAATATTAGTTGAATGAAATAAAACTGTTATGGTTAATTAATTGTTAAAGGGTTGGTGTCCATTTTACATGTTTATGATACTTCATTTACCAATGAAATATTTGTAAGGGTTCTGTAATATAAATTTTAAATAAATGATTCGGTGCACCGCACAATATTTTCGCTTCCTTGCCTAAAAATGGAGCTGTTTCTTAAAACTTTTAAGACATAATAAATTAAATCAAACGCATTGTTACATAGACACTCCAGCAAATAACATAAATGAATTAATATAAACTGTTACAAAAACATATTGAGAAAAGTTGACCTAAGAACAAACTAATCAATATCCCAGACCTTAATTTAGTAAATGTTTGCGGGTATCTCAGAAACTATTGGTTTAGTAAAAAATATATTTACGATAAAAAAATTGTTTTATATTTGTTATTCTATCATTTATTTATATATTTATAATATATTGCAATGATAAGCGATCTTGTATTTCAAGTAGTTTTGGAAATATGATTAAAATTTGACATTCACTATAAGGTAAAGTACCCTCATCGTCATTTTAATGGGAAAATGAAAGTTTCCATTGGGTTTGTAACGTTAAAAGGTGACTAGATATGAAATGTAATTAAAAACGTTCAAGTTAATTTCAAGAAAATCAATTCTATCTCTTTTAACCTTTAAATAAGCTACCCCTAATCTTAGGGTTGGGTGGATAATTCCAAAATTAAAAACTTCTAAGGAGCCCGATAAGAACTCTAGACACCAAGTTTTAGGCCAATCGGTAAAATGGTTTCGGCTCTAGTCGCAATAATAGACAGACGACATCGCAAAAAAAAACACTTTTTCGGGTTAATGAGGTCAAGAAACCTCAACTTACAAAAAAAATCTAAAATTCAATTTTTTTGACGATCACAATGCTTTTTCTACCCGAGCGGTAGGAGAAACTGATATGGAAGGAATTTGTTCAATTTTGTCAGATAAGTGATGCTTAACCAACATTAAATTTAAAACACATGCTTTGATAGACGTATAGTCTAAGGTGTCACTCTCTCAATAAACTAGCTTGTTAATGACAGAGAGATCGGTGTTCGAATCCCTGTCGTATGTACTTAGGGTGTTTTTCCCTTAAATGGTTTCCCCATTTCCCTCACCGCAAATGTGGGTACACTTCTTCTAAATTAAACCTTTCTCATCCTTAACCCACTAACGTATTTAGTACTTAGACGTATGACCCGAATGGATATTAAAACGTGGTGTGAAAAAATACAACTAGACATACTAAACATACTAAATGTTTCCCAACACTAGTTTCTTTACTTTTATACCGCCCTACTTATTGTAAATATTATTCTCTTAACTAGTAATAAAAAAATTCAATTTCTTAGAGTGTTTTCACATTTCCCATAGTTCTAGAAGGAAATTCCCATTAACTAAAATGATATCGTTGCAGTTATTTTTGTTAAAATAAAAATGATATGGTCACAACGCAAAATCTCAATGTATTTGACTAATTTTTATGTTAAGGCCAAAACGTGGTGCCCTGTCTCACCTTGTATTGCCTGAGAATACGTCTACCAAGGGGTGTTAGTAAACAGAGAGCGTCGTCCGAGTTCAACTAGCCCGACTGATTAAACACTCATTGTATCTTCTGAAGATTTCTACCTTTGGGTCCTAGACACAAGACTCTTTTACTTTCAAACTCGTTCCCACTTCCTTGTGTCATTTGTTTCTATCCCCTGAAACTTTGAATGAGAGATCGACCACCTTAACTTGGCCTCTTAAATGCAATGTGTTTTGTTCACAGGTCTACCACAAGTGGATGAAGTGTTGTCTGGTGGTAATCTCAGCACTATGTACAGTTATTAAGGTAACATGTCTTGTTCACAGGTCTACCACAAGTGGATGAAGTGTTGTCTGGTGGTAATCTCAGCACCACCCCGTATTTTGATTTCAACGTCCCACGCAACGTGACCACAGCAATGGGTCAGACAGCTTTCCTTCACTGTCGAGTCGAACAGCTTGGAGATAAAGGGGTAAGTAAGTTACATGACAGTAACCTCTTAGTCTTGCGAAATGACTTCTCTACCGCGGCGAAAAGGTTTTCTAACAACCCATACACAATGGTGAAGTTTTCCTACTTAATTAGGTAGATAAACTTATATTTCAAATCAATCCATTCTCACAAAGTAGCCAGTGAGGTAGCTACTACGAAAAGACAAGGCGCTTTCTCACAATCATCGTGTTCATATATATATATATATATATATATATATATATAGTTAATGTTTGCAACAGCAATATAATTTAATTATTTTCATTAAATTGTGTGTATAGTAAGATTTTGGTAGAAAGAACAGTATCTGTTAGTTACTAAGTTTACTAAAACCATTTTAATAAATGCATTTGTGAATGTGAGGAATGCCAGGCCTCCACCGTGGTTCGGATTCCACGTTAAGCTGTAGGTCCTCCATTTCATCCCATAATCACCCTACCATTACACATTAGCGTAAGTGCGTATAACCCGAACGGGTAGTAGGACGCGGTGCTAATAATAATAAAAATAATAATAATAAATGCATACATTAATCCATATTGTGTGCAGCTGTCACTTTTTGTGTATATTATGAATACCTATAAAAAAAACACAAATAATATATTAAAATGTTATCAGCGTTGGCCGCAAAGAAAGGTTTGAATGTTGAATGTTTGAATATTTGTTTCTAAACTGCACTTCCAACAAAAATCAGAGTATATATTATAATAAATGTTTAATGTATATTTGAAAAATCCAGTATATTTTTTAAACTATATTCATTATTATTCTTTATTTTATATTAATATTAGTGTTATTTATAATCTATATACACCCTTATACTCTCTAATTATACTAAATTTCGGCCCCATACATTAATTACTTTACCTCAACAATGGTACAGAAAATGTTAAAATAGCAACCTCTTATAATTATTCCTGAAGTGTAATGACTTGAAATTATTATATCACTATTTATGGCTATGTTCCCGTTGAAACCTGACCATAAACGCAGCCATTTAAGATTTAGTTCAAACTTCCCTTTTTGAACGATTGCTTTCAACGTGGTTTTGTTATAATACACACATTTAATAATACCCCGAATCCTGAGGTGCAAAAGCAGTACTTGTTACAAGTTGTTGAGAAACATATGTAAGACTTTGCTAAGTAAAATCCCAAGTAACTTGCATACATGTAACTTCATCATTCTATAATATTGTATTATAATGTTAATTTGTAAAAAATCCATCATACCAAAAAATTAAATTGTTAAGTAGATTCCAAATACTATTTGTATTTTAAAACATTTCCTAGGCTACACAACACAACAGTACATTTGTCACCAGGAAAGATCACCATTACTTTCATTCTGAAAATCTTCAAATATTTTTCAATTGTAGGGGCCTTGAGGGACCTCTAAATTTTGTTTGAGTTGAAATTTTACCATTACTGTTAACTTTCTGTGTAAAACCATTGAAGAAAATGAAAGCTACCATTTTCAGACAATTTTTTTTTGTGGGGGGACACACCCTAAAATTTGTATAGAGTGCATTTAATTAATACCACTTCAATGAGAAAATAATTTAAGCAAAGCTATTTAGTTTTAATTTTGTTTGAAAGAAAGATAAAGCACTACCATCCGTTCGGGCTATAAGCATATGTACTAATTATGCTAATGTGCTAGGGATAAGGAAGTTTTCCTTTAGAAGAAGTGCACTAGCACCTGCGTGGAGTAAGAGTGGGAATCCATTTGGTAAAAACCACACTTGGTAGACCACACCCGACCGAGATTCAAACCCCGATCTCCTCGTCATTGGCTATTGTTCGTGAAGCCTTAGACTATGCGGCCACAGAAGCGAGTGAAATCACTGTTAAGTTTGATCATGTAATGGTGCTTAAAATTTAAAAATGACACCTGGACACGAGAATCGAACCCGGGACTTTTTACTTAGTGTGCTAATGTTGAAAAATGACATTTGGACACGGGAATCAAACCCGGAACTTTTGGCTTAGTACGCCAATGCTCTAACCACTGAGCTATCCAGGATTCGTCCCGTACTCAGGGTCATTCTTCACTCATATTTTAAGGCAGAGTCCATGACGGACAGACATAATAGAGTATCTATTTAATCCAACTAGATAATGTAAGACAACTTGTTTCTCTTCTGCGCACGCGTATGTACTCAAACATTACTGAAAACTATTAGCTGCGCTACTAACAAACTACGCACAAACGTCCATAGTTAACTGTTTTGCTAATAGTCAACATGATTGTCCGTCGCTCACCACGGTAATAGCTGACTTGTACTGAACTCAGTAGGGAATTATGTAATAAAATATCACCCGTGTGTAAGGGGAATTATATGCATTCGTTTACAACCTTACTTCTGATTATTAGGTCTACGTCTGAGAGTCTAAACGAGGTAAGTCGCATTATTGTATGATTGTTTGATAAATAGCCACTATTTTATATAGAATAGCTATATTTACATAAAACGCTATTTTGCTGACAATTTATGTTGTATACATAGTATCTAGCACGAAAAGAAAGGGGATTTTTTTAAATCCGATTGTCAAAACTTTTTTTAAATATGTTGAGAGGAAAACAATTTTAGGCAAAAATAAAATTTGACTCACAAAAATAGCTCGATTTGAATCCAAGTTTTACTAAACAAATTTCCAACTAAGCGAAAAATGACTTTTTTTAACTGATTGATTTCACTATAAAAAAGATAATTTATTTGAAATGATTGGTCTTACACTTTGTTTATCTTGTAAGGTAGCAATCATACCTTAACCGGATACAAAGAAGGTTTGCTTCTATTAATGGTAAACTCACTCTGAATGCTACCAGTCTTACCTTGATGAATCACACTATAGTATTATAGTGGGGATAGTTTAGCTAGTCAAGGTAGGACTGCTACCTTCCAGGGTATGGGAGTGCACTTAAAAATTAAAACTTATCTTTATGTCGTAAAATAACACAAAGATTGTGACTAAAGTGTAAAAACAAATTTATATAGCAACTGAACGACAGGGATGTCCTTAGGTCATTTTAATACTCGTAAGGTTTCATTCTGGTAATAAACGAAGTGAATACAACCATATTGGGATCGATAAGCAGTGATTTGTGACATAAAGAGTTTTTACGTTCCATCGAAAAGAGCAAACTTATTTTAAGTGTTTTGACATGAAATGACATTCAATCGAATCAAAGTTTTATGGACATGTAAAAGCCTCGTTCTTTCAGAAAATATAAGTTTTTATGTGGGCTGCTAGATAAATTTGAACAGTTAAACTCGGGTTATTGACACACAAAGACAAGACTGCACTAAGTGAGATTAAAGTAGTATTAATGGTGTACAACAATAATGTATTAAATTACTACTGAGATAAAATATAAAAGTTCAAAATGTGATGATGCCTTACAGGCTATAAAAACTCCCAAAAAAGTTTGTGTTGCTCAAATAAGGACACATTAATTCAAAGTATTGTCTTATATGTTTTATTTTAATGAATCCCTCTCAATTTCATTAAGTATAAGACCAAAATCTCAAATTTTCTTAAAAGATTATTGGTATGAGAAGCTTGTTTAGTTGTGTATATGCCCCTTTCTTTCTCCAACCCCATTTTCCCCCTCCACCAACACTTCCCCTTATGTCTAGAAAAATACCTAAGTGCACCATATCTTTCTAGAAAGAACGTTGAATGTTATCTAAAATTAAAACTAGAGTCAAAAGTTGATTACATTACAATATTCTCTCTGACAGTTGTATACGCTGCGGAAAATGTTGGGTTTACGTTGGTTTTCTGTAAAAGTAAGGGAGAGAAGCATATACGAGATGTACTCGCAACATTCGACCGAGCGGAGGTTTCTATACATCCCAACCAACCTGGGTTTTTAGGGGTGTTTTTTGTGTTAAAACATTCCCTCACTGAGTGAATAATGGAGGTTTAATAGTGGTCTAAGGAAAACTTGACATTGTTGTTAGGGAGGAAATAATAAAGAGGGGACCAGGAAGATGATGAGAGTTCAATCCATATTTTCTTATCACCCCCTTGAAAATGTATTAGTAGTGAATTTTTATATTCATTACCTATGTTAATAACATTCTGGTGTCTTATAAAATTAATAACATCTATAACTATACTATGTTCTTAAAAATTTTAGATTGCATTAAGGAGAATTTAACGTTAAAAAAAATTGTGTTTCACATCTTACCATCCGTTGAAGATACCCACTTATTTACACTAATGGGATAGGGAGGAGGCAGGTAGAATTTAGAGGAAGTATATCTGCATTTGCGTAGAGGAAAAGTTAGGAGCCATTTAGTAAAATCCATCCTCAATTCACCCGATTGGGGTTCAAACTACTCAACAAACTATCTTTTCCATCTTCTACCGTCAAGCCACAGTATGTAGCTCTCTCTCTCTCCCAATAAAAATAAGCTCCCCTCTAGAGTTGTGCCTGAATATTGAGGAAACGTTGTGTTTTACTTCTAGGATGGCACGGGACATTCTTCAACTAGAAATACCATACTTCAATATAATAATAGTTTGGTGGTTAAATCCTAAATGCTGTTTAAATATGAAACTTTAATCTTAACTGGTACTAGAAAATATAATACTGTATTTTTGTAATTGTGTTTGAATAGTAAGGGACAGTTAGGTCAGATTGAGATTTATTGTATTAGAGAATAATAATAAAATTAGAATATAAAACTCTAGGTATAGAAATAATATTGTTATTCTGATGTACAAAAAATATTAGTATCATGAATAAAATTACAATTTTCTAAATTATTATTACTAAAATTAAATAGTACGGTGCACCGCACAGACGTTATCTCTGTTTAATCTTACATTAAAGATATTAACTAAAAACATATAAAAGTTATTAAACAAAATAATGTACACTGTTGCAAAAACACTTCACCAAAGCGAGTAAATGTATTAATAGACATTGTTACAGAAACATTGATAAAAGAGGAGCATATATATCTGCCAAAGAGCAAAACAATCAATTGCGTATTTTCAAGTATTCCGTAAAAAAGGTATATGTTCGCTTATAACTCAGAAATTATTGGTTTTATGAAAATATATTCCCGATGACAATATTTTTAATTTTAACAGTCCTACAACTTTACAGTGATAATTTATTTCGTATCTCAAATAATTAGGGAGAAATGATGAAAATATGATATGTCTTCCTAAGTATTGTAGCCTCAAAGTCATTTTCATGGTAAAATAAAAATTGTCATTTAGTTTTTAATGTTAAACTCTATCTAGATAAAAAATTTAATCAAAATTATTAAAGCGGATTTAGAGAGAATCGATTTTTTGTTTGTTTTTGCCCTTAGTTAAACTACCCTTAATTTAAGGGTTAAATATCTAATTCCAAAAACAGCTCGGAGAACCTTATATAAACCCAAGATACCAAGTTTTAGCCCGATCGGTAAAATAGTTTCGGCCCTAGTCGGAGATACAAACAAACAAACAGACAGACAGACAGACGGCAACGATAAAACCACCCTTTCGGTTTCAGAGGGTCATGAAACGTCGACATTTATCAAAATCTCGAGTTCATTTTTTTTTTTTACGATCACAATACTTATTTCTTCTAGGAGTTGAGAGAAATTAAAAACTATTGTGAAATAAACTTTAAGACCAGAACATTAATATTTAGATACCCGCTTCCATGCCTGCATGGTCTAACGCGCTACACTCATGTTATACTAGACTGCCAAAGACGGGGATATCGGGGTTCGATCCCGGTGAGATGCACTAAGGGTGGTTTTCCTAAATGGTTTCCCCTCTACCCTACTCAAATTCGGGTATACTTCCTCTAAATTAAACCTTCCTAATCCCTTTCACATTATATAATTAGTACATAGGCGCATAATCAGAACGGGTAGTAAGACGTGGGGTTAAAGAAAATTAAATATGGGAAAATAAATTAGCCTATGAATGAAAATATTGAGACGTTTTTCTTCTAACATTTGATTGAAGAACATTACTTAGGAAACCCCTTCGGATTGTCCCTATATTTACACAATTAGCTCAGGGATGAGTCAGAAATAAGTGAAATAAAATATTCTTGTATTTGTGTAAGAGGATGGTGGGTAGCTATTTAGGAAAACCACGCTCAGTACACCCAACCAGGATTCGAACCCCAATCTTCTCGAAACCAGCAATACAGAATATTGCGTGAGTGATGCCTAAGACTAGGCGGCTGTTGAAGTGAATGTTGCTAAATTAATTTCATTTAAACAAGTTAACAGTTAATTGCTTTTTCTTGCTTTACCCATTATTTTAGGTAAAGTATTATTTTAAGTAAATTATTATTATTAATTTTGTATTTCAATTTACTATAAGCGTTCTGAGCCCTAATCCGTCTTAGTTAAGCTTAAATATATATAAAGACCGTTGGCCTGCACCTGCACTCAGTCTAATTCATCAACACTGCAAAATATTGGATCTTTGGTGACCGGGAGGTCAAGGTTCAGATCTTGGCAGTGGGAACACCTCTTCATTTTAATACGATTGAAACCGGTCACATGGTCTAATGCGTCACAATAGACTATACTACCCATGACGGGGGGATAGGGTTTTGATCCTGGTTGGGTGTACTGATTGTGGTGTTTCCTAAAAAAATCTTACCTCATCTTTCTACCTGTTCAGGTTGTAAGCATATATGATTATTACTCTAATGTGTTAAGGATGAGGGAGGAAGGAATTTAGAGGTAATATATTCACATTTTCATGGAAGGAGAGTGGGAAATAATTTAGGAAAAAAACCATCCTCAATAGACCCAACATGGAATATAACCCTTATCTCCCCGTTATCAGCAGCCAGTCTAACATTAGAGTGACGCCTTAGACAATTCTGTCACTGAAGCGTTTCTTTTTCCTGAATTGTTTCTCACTCTCCCTCCACGCAAATGTAGGTACACATCCTATAAATTCAACCTTCCCCATCCCTAACACACTAAAGTGGTTAGTACATAGGTGTATAACCCAAATGTAGTGCTTTAAAAAACTAATAAACTTTCTCTGAAGTACCTTCACAATATTTGCCCACAAGTTTTAAGTCCTCTATAATCTTGGAGTTGTCAAACGCTTTAGCTCAGTCGGTAGCACGTCTGATTTTTAAGCTGCGGGGTCCATGATCGATTACCGGAATAGCAAACAAAATTATCATTGTTTAGATTGATTAGATTTTGCATTGGTAGTTTTATGACTATGTATATCGGGTGTTGTGCCTATTACAGAATTAATTTAGTTTGTAAGTCTGGTCTTGAGACAGCCTTTCTTTTCAGAAAGTGCACATACCCTACAATCATATAAGCCTTGTAATTGAAACGGGCCATTGAAGAAGAACAACAACATTTGTCCTATAGTGTGTTTTTATCTACCCATATATATATATATAATGTCGCATGGTTCCTTCTACCTCCAAAGAGACACAAAATCCTATTTGCTGACTTGTCCTCTCTAGTTTACAGACTCGTTCTGGGTAGCACCCGTGTTTACTTTTAACTAGATGGTGGATTTGATACACACTTCACGGAGTTAACAGCGTTGGCGATATGGATCAATAGCTTGTAGCCATGAAGCGGCGGGCTTAAACATCACCATTCATACATCTTCACCACTGCGAGGGGTGAGGCAGACTTACGGGGCTATAAAAACTTGATACTGTCTGTACGTTACCTCTGACGTCACCACCCCGCTGATAAAGTAAGAGTGTTTTGCAGTCGGTTTATAGGTTTATACATCCTGAGAAGTGTCTGTGGACAGTTAGCTCGTACGCTCGTTTCTAGTAGATAGTAGACCTTGTTTTGTATATTTTAAAAACCATATAACAGCTTTTAATAAATACGTTTTCCAAATCTTAGGCTTTCCGCTTAATACTGCCGCCCTGATGAGCGAGAAAGTGTAAATTCCTGTCTGCCCACATGGCTTAAAATACAACGGTATGTGTCGTTTTATTGAACTACTTCTCTGTTGTGTTTAAGTTTGTACTCCCTTTTACCCTTCCTTCACAAGTTCCTTTTGTCGTGTAAGTAAGAAGGGGGGAAATAAAACTATGAAATCACAAGATAAAGAGTAAATATATCTGTTAGTCCTCAAATATTTTAAAATTGTATCTTGTGAACATATAAATATTGCGGTATTTGATGGAGGAAGGCTAAATGAAATATACAGGGTTATTCAAAAGTAATGGTGCAAAACAGATGGCCTGTAGTGAGAGTGGTGTAAATGCTATCCGAGAAGTAACGGATTGATAGGAAAGTAAACGGCATCAAGTTCTTGCCTGGGAATGGTAACTGTCGCCGGTATGTTCGTCGATACCTGAATACCACCCGACCGGAACGTTGGATAGCCAGTGCCAGACAAGAGGATTTGCCAATATGCTCTGACCTCCACGATTGCCAGACAAGAGGATTTGTCAATGTTGCTCTGACCTCCACGATTGCCAGACAAGAGGATTTGCCAAGGTTGCTCTGGCCTCCACGATTGCCAGACAAGAGGATTTGTCAATGTTACTCTGGCCTCCACGATTTTCAGACAAGAGAATTTGCCAAGGTTGCTCTGGCCTCCACGATTGCCAGACAAGAGAATTTGCCAAGGTTGCTCTGGCCGCCACAATTGCCAGACAAGAGGATTTGTCAATGCTGCTCTGATCTCCACGATTGCCAGACAAGAGGATTTGCCAATGTTGCTCTGGCCTCCATGATTGCCAGACAAGAGGATTTGCCAATGTTGCTCTGGCCTCCACGATTGCCAGACAAGAGGATTTGCCAATGTTGCTCTGGTCCTCCACGATTGCCAGACAAGAGGATTTGTCAATGTTGCTCTGGCCTCCACGATTGCCAGACAAGAGGATTTGTCAATGTTACTCTGACCTCCACGATTGCCAGACAAGAGGATTTGCCAATGTTGCTCTGACCTCCACGATTGCCAGACTTAACACCCTGCGATTTTTTATGTGGGGATACATCAAGGACACCGTGTACGTGCCCCCATTGCCACAGCAACTGAACGACCTTAAACAACGCATCTCTGCTGCGGTGGAATTGATATCCGAGGTTATGCTGGGACTCTTCAGGGCCGAACTGGACTACCTCTAGACGTCTGTCGTGTAATCAACGGCGCCCACATCGAACACCTTTAGTGCTTTTGAAACTTTGAGAGCTCTTCTGTCCTTTCATGTCATAACGGTTGTTTTATGTCAGTTAATTAAGAATAAAACAGTTTCAATTTTCACCATTACTTTTGAATAATCCTGTAGAGCGATTTTCATCAAGCCATCTCATAGCTATGCAAATATGATTAAAAATTCGTTTAAAATGTGCCAATGCTACGGTTTCACACTCTTTTTTTAAAAATTAATAAAACCCAAAGTATAGGGGTGTTTAAAAAAAGCCTTATATAATTCTTTCTACTTTATTTTGGCATGGTCCATATTTTGAAATAACGCATCGTAGAATTAAATATTGAGTTAGAGATGAACGTCTGCGTGGCAATTTCTCGTTTACCATATATAAGCCATAAGGGCTACTATATTTAGGGAGGAAAGATATTTATAATTAATAATAGCTGTACTTGCTTCCATGGCCAAATAGTCTAAGGCATCATTTCCACAATAGACTGTATTGTTGATTAGGGGGAGATTGGAATATGAAACACAGTCGTGTACACTGAGGGTGTTTTTTATTCAATGATTTTGCATCCTCCCTCCACCAAAATGTGGTTACACTTTCTATAAATTCAACCTTCCTCATTCCTAAAACATTATAGTAATTAGTACATAGGAGTATAGCCCAAATGAGTTGTGAGACAGGGTGCTAAAATAAAATAACTAAAAAATAATGCTTGTTCCAGTAGTACTATAGTACATGATGGCTGGTAGATTGTTGCCAGTGAGAGTCAGTTTTTATGGGACTGAACTGGGAAACAATCTCCCCCTTTGACTATCCACTTGACCAGATATGGACACAACAAGGTAGTGAGTGAATCCTTATGAATCGACTCTTAAAGACAAGTTTTGATACTTGAATAAGTTACTAGTTCAATCTCATCAAGACTTGCTTGTATTGGCAACAACCCCCGAGCACCCACTGAATTTTACAACCAAATGTTTATTTTTTTCATTTTTATTTTTTTTTAATTTTTCCACTTAACACAAGGGATAAAACTTCAGAAGAAAGTTTATATAAAGTGCACCAGCATCATATTGGAAAGAGTATAGTAAAACCACAATGATAGATCACATCTGGAAAACTACCGTCAGTGTATTTGCTCGTTATTGATACCTTGGGCTTTGTTCCCCAGTAATTCAATCTACCGCAAGATTGACGCCTTAGACCATGTCACCACCAGTTTTGGGAAAGTGTCGTATTTAAAACAACTTATAAAAGGTTATACTTCGAACTATTCACAAAGAATGTTATAAGTGTTTAGATAAATATACCTGTAAAGTAAATACCAAAGTCGAGAGCCGAACCACTGACCTAGCTCAGTTTGCTAACTAGTGTACAATTTGGTATTTGTAGTAATATTCATTATAATTATTGTAGTAAGGAGAAATTTATATTAATAATTTGGTATTTGCTTTGTGTATAAAGTCTTGTGGAAACTCATGAACAAGTTACAAAATTATAAAAATAAAAATACAATTAGAATTACAGGCAGACAAAATCCCTCGTTAAATTTGACAAGCTTTCAATCCGTAGCTGAAAAAAAATTGTTTTATCTGTGCTACTATTTACAGTGAAAAAATATGTAAAAAGACGCATGTGAAAATACACTTGTTTCGCGTTACAAAGAGGAGTATACCAGAAACTAAGTTAGTCTAAAATCATAAGATAGGGGAGCGTTTTGTACGAGGGATTCTTATCTTAACAGCCTTAATTACATGGATTTATTTATTTAGGCTTTTTTTTACTTTCCATCCCAGTTTTTGAATGATGATACATTTATTTGAAATCGTCCTTATTTATTTTGTTCTCGAATGTCAAATAATTTAAGCTTCTGACACTAGATTTTATTGTAAATTATTAATAATGAATTTTATGATTAAATTTAGGATAAACAAAACAACCACAACTCATGAAAAAAGTTTTCCATTTATTGAGCATGAAAAATCTCATTTACAAAATGATAAAATGTTGTCCCGACCTGGAATCTAGCCCGGGGAGAGTGAATGAGTATGTGAGGAGAAGGATGTGGAGAGTAGAATGGGATGGAGAAGAGGAAGGGGGAAAGGAGAGGATTAAAGCACTCACTTATACCTCTAGCAATGTTGGAATAGAATGTTGGCTTGTTGTTATTAAATTAATCAGCCCATGCCCTTATACCTAGTGACATTGCGAGCCGAGAAAATAGCCGATTTCAGTCGACTCTCACTCTCTTCCACGTTCTCTTACTTTTCTTGTAACAGAAAGTATTTCAATCGATAGATAATTTACTATTAAATAATGGTATATATTTATTTTTTATTCAATACCTTTAAAACGTGCATATAAATAAAATGTAACCTTGGTTTACATTTCGAGGGAAAGGTGCAGAAAGATGCACATACATCATACAATCCTTTTCCCCTTCCTCTTTGACTACGTCCCTAGCTCCCTGAACAAACGACAGAGGTGCGTTAGGTGACCTGGCGGTCTAGAGGTAAGGTGTCAGACTTCTGTGCTGGGGGGCTGGGATTCAATCCTCGGTCCCGGCACAGATTTGTCTGATTGCCAAACCCTTCCTTCACCTCTGACAAGACGTGTATTAATCACAACTTGTGAATGTGAGGAATGCCAGGCCTCCACCGTGGTTCGGATCCCACGTTAAACTGTAGGTCCTCCATTTCACCTCACGATCCCCCTACTATTACACATTAGCTTAAGTGAGTGTTATCCGAATGGGTAGTAAGACGCGGTGCTAATAATAATAATAACAATAATATAAAGGTGCGAGGTCCATCTTCATCAGAATCAATCCCGAACATCTGATGCAATGGCTCCATGTACTCAAACATTCAAATTGATATAGCAAAGGGGGGTGGGGGGATAAGAGTTCACGCATACACTCCAGTGAGGAATGACAATACTTCTCCTATTTTCTCAACATTGCCCCTCGGACTTAAGGTGGGAGTATAGTGAACGCGAGAAAAGATAAGGTTTTTTTTTCAGTTTTTATATCAAACCATATTTTTGGTCAAAAGAAATCAAATATTGCTCGATTAGAGGCATAAAGTTTAATTTTCTTCACATGGTGACCTTAAAAATTTTTTGGATAGCCGTCAAATGTGTCCTAGAATTTAAAAACAACTCTTTCTCTTAATTTAGAAATATTATCATCAAATGCCGCTATGCTCATGAAAAATATTTAACAAATCTAATATCACCATGTGAAGAAAATTAAACCCTATTTTTGCACTGAAGCAATATTTTATTTATGTTGGCCAAAAAATTCTTTGCTAACAAAACTGTAAAAACCCTTACCTTTTCTCGCGTCCCCTACACTCAATCCTGCCTCGGTAGTTTGAGTTGTTTGCTGAACTATCGTGAGGTTTAAAAGTGTGAGTTTGTTAACATTTATTTTTTAAACACGTCTCACTACCTGTTCGGGGTGTACAAATATGAACTATTCACACTAATGTGTTTGGGATGAGTAAGGTTAAATTTAGAAGAAGTGTACTCGCATTTACGTGGAGGGATAGTGGAAACCCATTTAGGAAAAACCACCTCAGTACACCGAACTGAGTTCAAAACACAATCCCCCCCTGAATTTGAAACGCAATTCCCCCATCATCGACATTCCAACCTATTGCGAGAGTAACTTCTTAAATAAGTTGGCCAAAGAAGTGGGATTGGCAGATTATTAATTCAATGATGAATTTAATACCTAATCTGAGAATCTATAGTGGTGTACTTTTTATCTAAGTACGTTTTAATAGAACCACATCTTACTATCCGTTCGGGTTATTGCATGATATTATATGTGTTTGAATTGTCAGCTTAGGATGGTGAGACAGGTGGTATGACTATGTTCAACGAGTCGTACAAGAAGAAAATACGCGTTCTTGAGTTCATGTTTGTTAATTGATTATTCTGTTCTTATTCCCAGAGCTCGGTTCTAATATCAATTCAATGCATAAAGTGGTGACGAGGATGTTTCGGAAATTATATAATCAAAGGGAAGACAATAATACTGAGTGAAAAGGAAATAATGTTGGTGTTTCTTTTCGCGTGAGAGTGTGGTGGCTGTGTGCTATATTTCAACAAGAGGTGGAGTTTGCGTCTGTCGTACTAGTGTCCGTCCGTCAGCTATGTGCTGAGTTGCAAGTTCAGCTGTGTGCAGTGCTATCCATGCTTTGGTATCGTGACTATTATTGTTGTAATGATGCCAAAAACTTAATTAGCACATTCAAAATGGCTATAATCGGCAAAATGGATTAATATAGCCCTGTAAGGGAATAGTTTGAAGCCTACAGCAGTTTTTATGAATATGGTACCTATTTAAAAGCGACTTTTGTCTGAGGATACAGAGGACTTTAACCAAGCAGTTAAAATTCACGTGGCATTGAATTAGCTGAAAATAAAACTAGAATCTTGCATCCTGTTATGTCTATTATTTTGGTAAAACAAAAAATATTCGTCGTAAATAAAAACGCTTTTAAAACGTCAGTTCATGGTGTAACAATTGTAGTACAGCTCATCGTGATGATTTATAACAACCCAGGAAGTGGCGATGTTACACATACCATAAAAAGTACATACTAGTTTTGAATTACAAATGGTAGTTTGCAGATCGAGAGCATTGACTTTGTTGGAAAGACAGTGGCTGGAAAAGCTTGAATCAAATTGGAGTAAAGTGCTTGAATTGAGATATGTTGAATTGGTAAGCTTGGAAGAACAATTTTAAAATAAGTATCCACATTTCTTTAAACAAAAGGGTGACAAAATTGGTGGATTTCAAGAAAATTAAATTATGAAGGAAGTCGCAGTATCTGTCTTTAAAAAAGCATTTGACGTTCCTTATAAATTAAAGGGAAAGATAAAAATAACTTCAAAAATGGCAATAAAAAAGGAATTATCACACAAATCTATTGCTCACCATGGGCAACCCCTTTATTTGTTGTTCCAAAGAAAGGAGGAGCCGTACGATTGTGTGTGGAACTTAAGACAACTGTGAACTCATCACCTAAGATTCAATATATATTTGTCAAACTCACAGGTTTTGTACAATAAAATTAAAAAAAAGCATGCATACAGTTAGAAGTAAGCTAGAATCACAAGAAATAATAGTTTTAGTACTTAATGTGGTGTGTACATGAAGATACTTGTATCATCGAATTCTGAATGGAATAGCAAGTAGTCCAAGTATTTTTCAAAGTGTGATAGACAGAATATTGCAATTAATTCATGAAATGGTGTGTTTTATTAATGATGTTCTTATCAGCGGTACAACAGGACAACAGCATATGACTAAACTATATATAGTCATGAAACGTCTCAATGATCACCATATTAAGATAAATTGAAATAAACCAGAGTTATTTAAGACTGAAATAGAGTATATTGTGTCTACGCTTTGTTCTGAAGGAATAAAACCTACCAAACAGAAAATAGATGAAATTCAAAAATGTCCAGCTCCCAAGGATGTCACACAACTCAAATCCTACTTCGTATTACCCAATTTTTATGCAAAATTTATTCCGATGTTATCAAATCTTCAACAACCATTGAACACTTTGATTCAAAAGAATGTAAAATTTGAATAAACAATGTTATGTGAAGAAGCTTTTAAAAGAAGCCTTTTGAAGAAGCTTGCCTGGATTAAAGAGAGATGTGTGCTTTTTCCCTTTAATATCGGTGGAAAAGTATAGTAAGATATAGAAAAAGACAAAATTCCAGTGGCTCTATCAGAGATGTCAAAAAGGGGATAGCCAAATAAAGTAAATCCTAAACTTGTACCTTATTTTAGGAGATGAAAATAAATGTCCACATTTGAAGGTGTACTTGTGTGGGAATTGCGTGTAGTTATTCTTAAGAGTGTAGGACACGAAATTCTTAAAAAATTGCATGATTATCATCCCAGTTGTGAAAATTAAATGGTTAGCTAGATCAATATGTTAGTGGCCTAGCATGGATGCCAACATTTAGGATACCAAAAAAGGCTGTGAAACGTGTAAGTTTATAGAAAACCTTGGAGAGTACAAGTATTTGAACCCATGGCCTATCACAAATAAGAAATTTTAGATGGCCCATATAGATTATTTGAAGTATCAGAATCACATGATCCTAGTGCTAGTTGATTGCTATTTGTTTTGGATTGAAGCTTGAATTTATAAAATAACTATGGTGCAAGAAACTGTATTCAAACTTAGAGAGTGTTTATCTACATTAGGTATGCCCAATGCGACTGTGTCTGATAGTGGTTCGCCTTTTAATTCAAAAGGATTTGATGGTTTTTGCCTTAATAATAGAATCATATTAATGACGTATCCTTCATACCATTCTCCATCAAATGGTAGTACGGAAAAATTGGTTCCAATTGTAATAGGGAAATTTAAGAAGATATATACTTAGCCCCCTACGTTCCGCTTGACCTTCAGTTAGTAAACTTTTTATTTCAATAAAGAAATAAACCAAATACGGTGACTAGTAAGAGTCCGGCTAAGCTAGTACTGCGATCTCCCCAAACAAAAGTTCGCATGCTAAACCAAGCTTCAGTAAGCTTTGCGACTGAAATATTCATCAAGAACAACAACAGAAGGAGTTCTTCCCACAAGAAACCATCAAACTAAAGATGCCAGAATATAATAAGTTAATATGGGTGTCGTCCTTAAAATATACCGTAAAGTAACATACCTAGTTTACCCTAATAAACAAGAAAAGAGCAAATTTTCCGTGCAGATAAGTTGAGGAAACTAATGTGTGATGTTCCAAACATAGAGCCGCGACTTACTGAGGCTCTCCTCACCCCAGAACGACTGTCGATTTTGCCACAGGAGACTCTAATAATCCCTAGACCCCCACTAACTCAAATGGAAAGTAACCTTGAGGCAGCGGGCGGTTAAACTCCGATAGAAATCCTATCTCCGGCATTAGCTAAGCAAAGGTCTGTATCATCTCCGGTCCAGCCTACTGCCGTGGAAATTCCGGAGACAACATCTGGCCATGTCCTACGCCGTTGATTCGTCCAGGAGGACAAGGCCTCCAGAGAGACTGACTCTTTAATGTGGTGTAATTGTATTACCCTATTTAATATTATAGTTTCCTATTGTTTTGTAAAGGAAGAGTGCCTAGTATTATATATGTTTAAGTTGTTAGTATAGGGTGGTGAGACAGGTTGTAAGACTGAGCTAGACGAGTATAAGACGAAAATACAAGTTCTTGAGTTCATGTTTGTTAATTGATTATTTATTTGGTTTTTATTACCAGAACCAGGTTTCAGTATTAATACAGTGTAGTTATACACTTGCGTACTAATTACACTAATGGCTTTATGGATTAGGAAGGCTATATTTATAAGAAGTGTACCTGCATTTGCGTGGAGGTAGAGTTTAAAACCATTTTAGGAAAAATAACCTCAGTACACCCAACCAAGGTTTAAAACTCAATTCCCCAAACATAGTAGTCTAGTCCAATGTGAGAGTGACGCCTTATAATATGCAGCCCCCGAAGAGGACTGTATGCCTACCTATCTATAGCACCTATAGTAGGGTTCTGGTGAAGGGGAACTTTTAGAAAAATCAAACTTTGCAGCTATCATTGATAAAATTTTATTTTTTTATTTATGAAAAGTGAAAAATCACATGACTTGACGTATGAATAAATAAAAACTGTTATATAAATGTCAAGAACTCTCCTTCCTATCCATATTGGTCTGTATATATCTACTGATTGAATAGCAGGACAAGACCGTTTCCAAAGAGTAAATATCTTAGTACTACCCATAATTGAACCAGGATCCCCAAGATCTTATAATGACAACTATAACCATATATACACATTATAATATACTTGTGGCAAATAGTAATAGTAATAACAATGCTATTAGTAAATTGATTATTTTTGTGCGCTTTATATTACTGCTCATCCGAGCTATTCACGTATTTACATCAAGAGGGTAGGGATGAGTAAAGTATAGCTAGGAATAACTGTGCTGTACCTACATTTACTTGGAGAGAGAATGAAAAATCACTTAGGAATAATAATGGTAGTAAGGAAGTTGAATGTTGTATAAAACTCAAAGAGTACATCTTGTTCCGAGAAGTATTTTGAAGCACCCCATCTTTCCACCTGTTCTTATGTTCTAACTAAATGAATGCTTTTATGGATGAGGAATGCTATATTTAAATTAATTATACCTGCATTTTCGTGGGGAGAGAGAGTGGAAAACACTTTTGGAAAACCACCCTCAGTACACTCGACCAAGACTCGAACCTCGATCTCCCCGTCATCGGCAGTCTAGTCTACTGCAAGAGTAGCTCCTTAGACCATGTAGCCACCGATGTGGGTAAGATGTAAATTGAATGGGAAATACCATTTAAGCATTTAGATGGATATAGGAGTAAAAATCAAATAAAAATATATTCTTTGTTGTAAACATAAATTCCTAATAAATATTTTAATACTCAATATTCAAGAGAAGGCCTTTAGTTATTTTTTTTAAGTATTCTTTTTAAAAAATTGATCTTAGCTCTAAGCCAAAAGAATAGAGCTTAAAGGGTCGACTAGAAAACATTATGAGCCTTGGTGTTTTTCCAGCTACCCCTCAAACCCCAAATCCAAACCATCATTCTCTCTCTCTCTTTCACTCTCTCACTCACTCACTCACTCTCTCTCTCTCTCTCTCAAGTTATTTTTGAAGGAATGGGAAGTGAGCAAGCGTCTAGAAGCAACCACTCCGGCATTTGTTCCTGGTAGCCTCACTTGATGCCTTAACATGATGGTATGCGAGCCAAAATAAAAAAAAAAACCAAACATAAACTAACCCTCACTTCTGCTTTTAACTAGGGCGAGAAAGGACGGGGGGCGGGTAAGAACTTTGCTTTAGATTTGTATATGAAGAGAGTTTGGGGTAAGGGAGGGGGGAAGCCTTATGCCACAATTACTCAGTTTTTGAAAGAAGTTTTTTTAGGGTGGTTAAGGATGGAATGGGATAAACAAGTTATAACTGAGGCTTTGGAACACAAGCCCCTTCCACCTTTTTCTTTCCTTCTACTCCCCCACCTCACACTTTTTACTTGAAGCGACGAAAACTTTATAAACTGTTATCAACATAAAACTTTAAAAAAATAAATTCGGGGACTTACAAAGTGTATATTATGAATTTTGTCTTCTTATATATATTTTTTAAGAAATAGACTTGTCAGTATTATTTCTTTTCATTTCATTAAGTGGTAGAGAAAATAATAATAATAATAATTGATTGACCTTTAAGAGAGAAGGGAAGGAGAATGATTATTTTAAGAATGTCGAAAGTTGTTGAAATTAAATATACTTCTCCTATTTTCTTATTATTATTATATTGTGGAAATATTTATACTTATTAGTTATGTCTGTGTTATTTTAAAAATTGTGTATATTTTAGGAAGAAATGTAACGTGTTAGATACTTTCTAACTCTTACACTCAATGAAGCCCTATAATAGATTTACAACTATTACTACCAGATCTAATAAGTTCTAATAATGTGTGGCAGATACAGACTCACTGCGACATCACAAGCGGGAGACGCCCAGTTCTCTAAAAAAAAAAAAATGCCCCAGTGAACTCGGCAACTTGGCTTTGAAGACCAACACACAAACATCTAACACCTGGGCCAGACGACGAGTAAATGAGAGAGGCGTCATTCGGGGTGTTACCTACCACCGACGTCGAGCGCTAGGGGTCGGGTGGTGTGATTCTTGAAGATTACCCTCCTATTAGTACTTGGAGCTAACCTTGCCAACTTTTATCAGTCCCACTGATATAAAAAGTCCTGTCCTCGGTTCACGTATATCTATTCTATTGTAACCACTCGTCGGAGGAACTGCTGGAAGATATTTACGAGCATCTGCTAAGATTACGTACTGAAGACCGAGATGGTTGAGGTGTCTGTATCACATCCTCGCCGCAGAGAAAGTTACGGCAGATACTATAAGTATTGAGGGACGTTGTTATCTTTACTAAGATTTGAGCTCTATTATTCTATGTCCATATGACGTAGCTTTTGTATGTCAGTACTGCTGACTTGTTTCTCTATGCCCTTAAGGCATTGTTTATTTGTTTAAGCTTTGAGCTCTTTTGTTCTATGTCCATATGACCTAGTTCTTGTATTGCTACGCGCATAAACGGACATCCGCTAACACACTCGCTTTCGTGTCGAGCCTGTATATGATCGTAATGGCTTCGAAAATTAAATGATGTCGACACGGAATGAATGTTTATTTGTCCAATCTATAGTTTTGTAGTGATCTTATAGTGGCTGCGTTGTTGGTTACAATAATAAAACTTCATTTATTTAAATTCATATATAATATTATTCACTTGCACCAGTAGTAGTATGTAGTGTGTTAAACTAATTAATGAAATCATATATTTAAATTATTATTTATTATATTGGTTGGCTTCTAATATTTCCCTCGATACACGTCACGCGTTGTGGTTAGTGTGAAAGTGGCTGTCAACAGATTTAAGATCAATTCACAATATTAATTGATTTGTACGTGATGTAATCTAATTACTTTTGATTATCACACCTGTTTTTCTATTCTACTAATTCAACCCTCTGTGAATACCCGCGCGGTTAAGGCGAGTTTTTGATCAAAGATTCACAAAACTTGAACCCCAAGAGTTGACCCGAGAGCGTCCTTGGCACAAGCCCAGCGAGTCAGGATTAACCTGTCTCCTAATCGAATCAATTGATTTTTTTTTTTTACTTTCTCTCTATCTTACAGGTAGAGAAAGTATGGTGATCGTCAAAAAAATTGAACTCGAGATTTTTATGAATCTTGACGTTTCATGACTCCCTGAATCCGAAAAAGTGGCTTTTGAATTTCCATCTGTCTGTCTGCCTGTCTGTCTGTCTGCCTGTCTGTCTATCTGTCAGTCTGTACCTCCAACTATAGCCTAAACTATTTTACCGATTGAGCTATAACTTGATATCTAGGGTTATCATAGGGTTGCCCCGAGGGGTTTTTGGAATTGGATATCTACCCCTAAAATTAAGGGTAGTTTACTGAAGGGAAAAAAGAGAAAAAGTCGATTTTCTCAAAATCGGCTCTAACGATTTTGATTAAATTT
>CABFWB010002073.1:87519-100995 GCA_902151455.1 Timema bartmani | reverse complement strand
GATTAAAATTCGTATCTAGGCGTTGATTAAGATTATAAATAAACTGGCTATTTTCATTTTCCTATGAAAATGATTTTTAGGGTACTTTACAGAGGCGTTAATTTCCGTATTTCCACAACTATTTGAGAAACTAAACAACTTATCATTGCAAAATTGTATGGCTATTAGAAATAAAAAACTTTTATTTGACATATTTTTATAAAAGCAACAGTTTCTGAGATATTTGCAAATATATTAATACAATTTTGTGAGCTTTAGTTGTAAACAAATACTACTTAAGTCTTAACGCAATAATTCTCCAATGTCATAGAGTAATTAAATATAAGTATCTAAAAAAAGTATGTTATTTTTCCTTTAAACTCTTAGGAGAAATGTTTGCACAGCAATGATCTATCTCCATTTTAGACTCAATAGTCAATATTAACATTTTTTATTGGTCAAAATGTATAAATGAATAATTAAATATCAATGCGATGACTTGAAGATGTGCAACACCTTGACGATACTTGAGTTTATAGAAAGAGAGAGAAAGTATGTGCAGTGCGCCGTACCGTTTTTTTTTTAAATATCAGGAAAACACTCCCATTGGTCCTCAAGATCCAACATGGATGAATTTAACTGTCCCCCTGATCTTTAGCGAGGTCTAAGACAAGGGAAGAAAGCCACCCCCTTAATATATTTTAGGAAGTTATTGTTGTTTGGTGGCGACTCTCACAATAGTACTTAATACCTGGCTAGCAGGTTATTAACCTGGCATTACCTCGTTACTGTCTACAAGGTTGATAAAAACATCTTATTTTCTAACGTGTTAACTAAGAATTGCAGCAGTATGTCAGTACTACTGACTTATTTCTCTGTGCCCATAAGGCATAGTTTATAGCTTTATACACTATCTTTCTATGTCTATTAGACTTAGTCGCAAATATTAGGGTCAAGATTAGACTCCCTAGACTATATGACCACGCTGCGGCTAGTATAAAGAATATAATTTATTAATGAACGATACCAGGCTATCTATTGCTTTATTTCATGTCCTAATTGGGTCTGTAACTGACACTCGTCTCTGCTGTGTCTAACTGTGTACCGGCTTTCGGTGTGTAACCTGTGGAAGTGCTTCTTGTCCATAGTAATGGTCAGAGGGGTTTTGTCTATTGTGTACGGCCCCCTTGTGCCACCTTTAGCGGTAGTTGAAAATGATCACTATTTTGTCTAGTATTACTGTCCCCTTTTCAGGGTAACAGAATAAACATACTATTGCTTGCTCAGGCAGTACTAATTAGGAATTGACCTGCCAAAATATCTGTAGCGTCTAGATTCCTGATAGTTCGCCATTTACTAGTTGTTAAATAATAGTTTCTCTTCTAGGAGCTTACAACATTGTAATGTCTAACTCTCTATGGAGTTAGCCCAAGCTAGCTAGTTCAAGTTTGGTTATTTATATTTAATTATGTGTTGTAGTTGGAAGCATCACAGTCAGCTGACTTGAGTAGAATTATCTATGATTATTTTGTAATTAGATTTGATTACCAATACTTATTTATATTGCCATAGAATTGCTCCCTTTCATACTATTTGATGATTTAGTAATTGTCCTGCTTTAACGAGTTACAAGCTGTTCTTATTTACACCTATGACCTATAATTATAGGGTGTACTTAGGTGCTTCACACCTGATGCTCCCTTGTCAAGCTATTTATATTATTGTAACCGTTTTTATTCTCAGTTTAAACAATGGATGGTTTGAATAATTTTTACCTATAATTCTTTGTGCTTCCAATTGACATGTTTGAATATTAATAAATTGATTTGTTAAGCTTGTAAATTATTCTTATACTTTGTTCCTTCAAATCAACATTTATAAGTTCACAGATTTTTTAGAAAGACTACAATAATTTTCTTCCATTGCGAAAATACAAAACCAAGATACATTTTTCTGGACTAGAATGTGTTTAACAGAATATATTTTGTGGCACAGTGCTGCTAATAAATCGTAAAAAGAGAACTACTTAAAGTGATAGACTCCAAGAGATTAGAACTACGAATGGAGTAGTTTTACTAGTTGCTATCTTCAACTAATCAAATTGACTGCTACGTGGACAAATGCACCAGTCCTATCTAATTTATTGGTGATGAGGAAGTCCGGGTTTGAATTCCGGCTATGTGTACTAAAGGGGATTTTTCCTAAATAATTTCCAACTCCCTTCACCTTTCCTCTCCACTCTATCTTCCTCATATCTACTACATTATCTTAATTATTATATATGAATGTATGTAACCAGAACGACTAATGAGACGTAATGGAAAAATTAGTTAATGTTTACAATCGTATTTTTTAAATTCTTGTGTTATAAGTATTTAGGACCCCCTAACAATCTTGATCTATTAAATACACTATTCCAACTAATTGTATTGATCTAATAATTGAAATTAGAATTAGAAATAATAGGAATATCGACTTTATTGTAAGAGCTTAAATCTTAGTTCCTTGCTTCTTTTTACATTCTCATATTATTAAGAGAAAGTATTGTAATCATGAAACTTTCGACCTAGATATTTTGATAAATCTTGACGTTTTTTGTAACCGCAAACCCCAAAAAAGTTGATTTTACAAATATGTTGTCCCCATGTCTATCTGTCTGTCCCTTGTCACAAATTTGAAACAGTTTGATGTATTTTGTTCTAGCAATTTTTTTTTGACACTAGTCCTTGAATTAGTAATATTACTGATAATTGGTCTTTATTACATTCAAAATTTTTCGAAAATATCAAATTAAAAATATTTAATTAAAAATTAATATCTAGGGAGGCTTTTACCCGTATAATAACAATGAATACTTATATTTTGGGTAGAAATTCGCTGAAGGGTAGTTTACTTATTAGTGATTTTCTAAAATTTGAAATATTTCAAAAATCGTTCTAATGGTTTTGTTTAAAATATATATATTGGGAATGTATGGCATGGCAAACAAAACTGTAACTTTTAGGGGAGGGTGGGCGTAATTCGATTAGAGGTATTATACCAACAACAGGTATTTTTATTAAATTGAACTTTTACCTGCTATTTGGTTCAGGATGGGCACCTGTTAAGTGTTTTACATTTTAAATAGCTGTACTTATTTTTTCTTTTAAGAAAATCATTTAATAGTAGTTTTGATTTTTGAATAAGTTTAAATTCTTTGAAAATAGCTCTAACGATTTTGTTCAAAATTGGTATTTGGAAACTATTGTACAGTACATTATAATAGAAAGTATTTTATATTTTCACAAATAAAAATCATTTAACTGTAGCTAACAAAAACTTTTTTTTAAGTTTTTTCAATCTTAAATACACAATGTGATATAATCTGTAAGAAGATTGTGTCGTACCATTTATATTTAGCTATATCTATATTTTATCAAGACTGTACAAAGCTTCGAAATTTCGAATCTGTGTCTGAATCGGACTCATATTTTACCAGAAATTACAAATCTCAATATTTGAAAGATCTGTATAGGATTATAAACTCGAATAGAAAAGAAAAAGACTTGAATAATTAAAATTTTTAAATAAGCTAGCAATAAAAATATATTATTTCAAGTGATTATAAAAACTTGCAATTCTTGTAATATTTACACTATGAAATACTTGATTAGGAATCAATTAGAGCTATTTTCTTAATCAAGTATTCGATTCTGTTTTGACTCAAGCTAATGAGCAAAGAAACTGATTCTATTCTAAACTGCATGCTTCAGGCTATGTTTATGTCTAATGTATTATATAAGCTGGTAGCACGTCTTACCATTGTGTTGAAGCTCCTGGTTTCGATTACCCGCGAAGTCTAAAATGAATTAAGAAATTTGGGTTGGGATTTCCTCTTTCACAAACGGATGTCTATGAGAGAATGTATTGTGTTTATTATAGAATTAAGCTAGTCTATAAGTATATTCTGATAAAAGTAGCTGGTTTTGAACATGTACGTCCAATATCCCTACTACAATTCTTAAAATTACTTTGTTTGAGAACAAATCGCCGTAAGCTATATCATATAGGCAACTTGTATAACAGTGCTGTGTGGCACATAACATACATTGAAAAGACTAAATTAATTAGAATGACACCTATTTCCACGAGCGATTTTAGCAGTGCCATTGAGAAACGCAACTGCCGAACTGCCAATACTCTATGTTTTTTTATAAGATTTCAGCAAACAAAACGTGCTTCGATAATGAAGTCTATACGTTATTTTTAAAAATTAGGAAATATAAAATAACACATTTTTAAAGTATTTTCTCACGTCAGTAGAATAATCTAACGATATGTCAAAGACAAAAACACAGTTTTCAAGTACTTTATCAAGTCAGTAGAATCCTTTGGTGAAAGATCACATCATTCTTGAATTCCAGACTCTAAGTAGCATTTCTTTCTCGACAGTAAAAACTCCACATATAAACTCTCAAAGAAATGTTGGTATGACATGTCTACTAATATCTGTAATGGTTCATCTCGCACAACAACACGTGGCTTTCATTTGAAAGAGTCGAGATTCGCGCGTATTTCTGTCACCCGTGAAAACTTGACCATTGAAAATTGTGTATCCACACTGGCCGCGCTGCTGGGATACGAGCAGCTACAACCTATATCCACTCTGGCCGCGCTGCTGGGATACGAACAGCAACACCCTGTATCCACACTGGCCACGCTGCTAAAATACGAGCAGCTACATCCTATATCCACACTGGCCGCGCTGCTGGAATACGAACAGCTATATCCTATATCCACACTGGCCATGCTGTTGGAATACGAACAGCTACACCCTAAATCCACACTGGCCACGCTGCTGAAATACGAGCAGCTACACCCTATATCCACACTGGCCACGCTGCTGGAATACGAACAGCTACACCCTATATCCACACTGGCCGCGCTGCTGGAATACGAACAGCTACACCCTATATCCACACTGGCCGCGCTGCTGGAATACGAACAGCAACACCCTGTATCCACACAGGCCACGCTGCTAGAATACTAGCAGCTACATCCTATATCCACACTGGCCGCGCTGCTGGAATACGAGCAGCTACACCCTATATTCACACTGGTCACGCTGCTGGAATACCAACAGCAACACCCTGTATCCACACTGGCCACGCTGCTAAAATACGAGCAGCTACATCCTATATCCACTCTGGCCGCGCTGCTGGGATACGAACAGCTACACCCTATATCCACACTGGCTGCGCTGCTGAAATACGAGCAGCTACATCCTACATCCACACTGGCCGCGCTGCTGGAATACGAACAGCTACACCCTATGTCCACACTGGCTGCGCTGCTGGAATACGAGCAGCTACATCCTATATCCACACTGGCCGCGCTGCTGGAATACGAACAGCTACATCCTATATCCACACTGGCTGCGCTGCTGGAATACGAGCAGCTACACCCTATATCCACACTGGCCGCGCTGCTGAATACGAACAGCTATATCCTTTATCCACACTGGCCATGCTGCTGGAATACGAACAGCTACACCCTAAATCCACACTGGCCGCGCTGCTGAAATACGAGCAGCTACATCCTATATCCACACTGGCCACGCTGCTGGAATACGAACAGCTACACCCTATATCCACACTGGCCGCGCTGCTGGAATACGAACAGCTACACCCTATATCCACACTGGCCGCGCTGCTGGAATACGAACAGCAACACCCTGTATCCACACAGGCCACGCTGCTAGAATACTAGCAGCTACATCCTATATCCACACTGGCCGCGCTGCTGGAATACGAGCAGCTACACCCTATATTCACACTGGTCACGCTGCTGGAATACCAACAGCAACACCCTGTATCCACACTGGCCACGCTGCTAAAATACGAGCAGCTACATCCTATATCCACTCTGGCCGCGCTGCTGGGATACGAACAGCTACACCCTATATCCACACTGGCTGCGCTGCTGAAATACGAGCAGCTACATCCTACATCCACACTGGCCGCGCTGCTGGAATACGAACAGCTACACCCTATGTCCACACTGGCTGCGCTGCTGGAATACGAGCAGCTACATCCTATATCCACACTGGCCGCGCTGCTGGAATACGAACAGCTACATCCTATATCCACACTGGCTGCGCTGCTGGAATACGAGCAGCTACACCCTATATCCACACTGGCCGCGCTGCTGAATACGAACAGCTATATCCTTTATCCACACTGGCCATGCTGCTGGAATACGAACAGCTACACCCTAAATCCACACTGGCCGCGCTGCTGAAATACGAGCAGCTACACCCTATATCCACACTGGCCACGCTGCTGGAATACGAACAGCTACACCCTATATCCACACTGGCCGCGCTGCTGGAATACGAACAGCTACACCATATATCCACACTGGCCGCGCTGCTGGAATACGAGCAGCTACTCATATATCGCCACTGAGGGAACGCCAGCCCTTATGAAGAAAAGCTTTTTATATTAGCTCTCTTTCGATAAACTGCTGCCAGACGTTTTCGCGTTCAGTTACGTCGGAAGATAGTGTGCTGTGGTAAGAAGGAGCTACTGGCAGCATCTAAGATCTAGTGTTGCGAAACTTGTCTTATATTTAAGGCAAGATTGACCACATGAATACAAGAGAATGACAACGCTGTTTCCCAATAGTAGCCATGCAGTTCCCTTACAATTGATATTCAGTGTAGTTGGTTTTTCAACGACGACAGATCAGAAACACGGTGGGTGTACCCCTGTTGTATCGGACTGACATTCTGCGCGGTATTGTGTAATATACACGGTCGGCATGTATTGCGCTATATCTATATATATATACACGCCTATTATCTAGTGTGTTGCGTGTATTGTGTACCATAGTTGGACCATAGGGGATGTGTGTATGTAAGCAATGGTAAACTTAAAATATGATTCGGTTACGTTATTTGAGCTTATTGAAGAAATACCTTGTCTTTAGAATAAAAAATCCTAGGAATACAAAAACAGAATATTGCGAGAGAAAAACTGGGTTGAAATTTGTCAACTTATTGATGATACACACTAAAACAAGACGACACAAGATATTATAATAAGTACAGTCTATTGACAGCAGCCATGATGAAGTATTTTTGACCGAACTCAAAACAGTAACTGACGGCTAGATTAACATTTTGTCGCCACCCATATCGATGTAGGGCTTTTATTTAAAAAGTACCAAACTATTTTACCAGTGTCGTGTCACCTAATACTTCAGTATTGGGGTGAAATTACCGTTATCATGTCGTCAAATGAAAAAAAAGGCATTGAAGTACGGACAACGACAGTTGTCATGGCACATACCGCCAACGGTGGGCTGTGATTGGCCCACGTAACTCCCGCGCTTGCCACTGACCTAACTGGCAGCAAGTGGACTGCTTGGCTCTTATGGGTAATCTATGTCTAGTGAGTCATTTTCATCTTAAACTCAAAACTTCTTCTCAATTTTGTATTTTTGAATATACCTCGCTGAAAAAGAACAATGTAAGATTCCATTTAATACCTTCTGGACAAGAAAAAAAAAAATAAATAAAGAGCAGTTTGGCTCACTAGAATATTAAGATTGAATTGGAAGCCATGAAAAATCTCGTTTGTCAATTAAGCTCTAATTGATTTCTATTTGTGCTTATTTAAGGTGCTACATAATCATACATATGTTCTTAATGCTATTTTTTTGTCGTAAAAATACATCAATAAATTGTTATTAAATTTAACTAGCTTGTACCAGAACATCAAACTTAAAACAAAATTGCGTGCTGCAAAATAAATATTTACGGTATTATATTAATTGTTTTTATAATGATAATGGTTTGATTCTTAGCTTATGTTCAATTTACCAGACATTAATATCTTCTACAATATAATGTATTGAAGTTATTTTAAATAATGGCTGTGTTATTTATTTAAATGATCAATCGTGTACGCCCCTCTATAGACAAATGAATGGATCTCAAATAACGTAATATGTTTAATACCTATATTATCTAAATATACTGTGTAGAGACATGTTTTATATAACCCAAAACTCCAACTATAGGCAAGAGGATGGAGTGTATCCGAGTTTATATGATGGGAGTTCAAAAGTCTAGGACGTAGCTAAACACAATCATATTCTAAAATGATTTTAATATGAATTTGAAAAAAATAAGTACTATATTAACTATTATTGTCTTTATTATTGTCATCCAAGCTATCTTTTGAAAAAAATCACAACTTTACATCGACAGGTAGTAGAGATATTCCAATAAATTCACTTTTCTCCCATATACCGCCATGTACTGGTTAGGTCAGTCAAGCCGGCCGTCGAGCAGACGACGCTTGATGACCGACCGTACTTTGACTATACAGAGCGAACGGTGCAAATGTCGGGGAGTGCGTACACTGATCCGCATCGCACGCGTCGAGTTTTAACCTGGCTCACATAATTCCATCGGCATTGCTGATGTCAGATACGTACGATGTAGATCAGTGGACTCAGTCCCATTAAAAATAATGTAAATAATTCAAAAATCCCATTTGTGCGATGCGGACATATGGACCTTTAGTCCGATCTCGACTGCCGCGCTGCTAATTCAACCACGCGTGCTCGTGGAAATAAGATGGGTCGCCAAGCAACGCTCCTAGAAGTCACGCTGTTAGATGTCACACTGCTAGAAGTCACGCTGTTAGACGTCACGCTGCTAGAAGTCACGCTGCTAGAAGTCACGCTGCTAGAAGTCACGCTGTTTAAAGTCACGCTGCTAGAAGTCACGCTCCTAGAAGTCACGCTGCTAGAAGTCACGCTGCTAGAAGTCACGCTGCTAGAAGTCACGCTGCTAGAAGTCACGCTGCTAGAAGTCACGCTGCTAGAAGTCACGCTGCTAGAAGTCACGCTGCTAGAAGTCACGCTGCTAGACGTCACGCTGTTAGAAGTCACGCTGCTAGACGTCACGCTGTTAGAAGTCACGCTGTTAGAAGTCACCCTGTTAGAAGTCACGTTGCTAGAAGTCACGCTGCTAGACATCACGCTGTTAGAAGTCACGCAGTTAGAAGTCACGCAGTTAGAAGTCACGCTGCTAGAAGTCACGCTCCTATAAGTCACGCTGCTAGAAGTCACGCTGTTATGAAATCACACTGCTAGAAGTCACGCTCCTAGAAGTCACGCTGCTAGAAGTCACGCAGTTAGAAGTCACGCTGCTAGAAGTCACGCTCCTAGAAGTCACGCTCCTAGAAGTCACGCTGCTAGAAGTCACACTGCTAGAAGTCACGCTGCTAGAAGTCACGCTGCTAGAAGTCACGCTGCTAGAAGTCACGCTGTTAGAAGTCACGCTCCTATAAGTCACGCTGTTAGAAGTCACGCTGTTAGAAGTCACGTTGCTAGAAGAACTTGTGAAAATGAGCTCTTACTAATGGACTGATGGACGGACCTACGAAAATACTGATGTGATCCTAATTTTCTTATTACATCAGTATTAGTCCATCAGTCTTGCAAGTGGTGGAAGAGACTGAAAGTATGACTGACAGTGTTCAAACGATCGTCAGTATTAGTCCATCAGTCTTGCAAGTGGTGGAAGAGACTGATAGTATGACTGACCGTGTTCAAACGATCGTTCAGTATTAGTCCATCAGTCTTGCAAGTGGTGGAAGAGACTGAAAGTATGACTGACCGTGTTCAAACGATCGTCAGTATTTCCTTCGGTCTCAGTTGCAAACATAGACTGCACATGACTCTTTTTATCATCCATGTTGTTGCACTTTGCATGCAGGAGTTTAAACTGAGAGAATAATGACGCAAAAACTGACCGTGTACGGTCTTGTTGTAAATACGGATACATACTGTCAGTCTTACGAGTGACAGTTTTACTGATCATGTAGGGGCCCTATTAGGGCAGTATGCATCAGTATTTGTACAAGATAATACACGGTCAGTCTTCACCTCATTATTTTCATCATTACCAGCTCCTGCATCCAAAGTGCAGTTAGTGCAACAACGTGAGTAGTAAGAAAAAATACCAATTTAATGTCCACACGGTCTAATCCCTATGGCATCACTCTCGCAATAGACTATAATAACGATGATGGGTGAATCATGGTTCATGGACCGGTTTGGTGTACTGAGGGTGGTTTTTAAAAATTGTTTTCCACCCATGCATCCTCCATGCAAATTCAGATACACATCCTATTAATGCAACCTTATTCATACTTAGCCCATTAGCGTAGTCAGTATATAGGTACCCATATCGGTGGTCACGTGGTCTTAGGTGCTACACTCACATTAGACTAGACTGCCAATGATCGAGGTTCAAATCTCGGTCAGCTGTACTGAATGTGTTTTTCCTAAATGTTTTTTTCAGTCTCCCTTCACGTAAATGCAGTTACATTTCCTATAGATATAACCTACCTAATTTCTAAAACCATAGCGTATTTTTTACATAAACGTATAACCCGAAAGGGTAGTAAGACATGGTGCTAAAACAAAGTACTGCCTCATTATTACTGTCAGTATTTTTAAGACGGACAGTTTTACTGATCATGCAGGGTCCTTATTAGAGTGGGGTGGAAGGGAACGATCAGATAATGCAGGCTCCTTATTAGAGTGGGGTGGAAGGGGACGATCAGATCATGTAGGGTCCTTATTAGAGTGGGGTGGAAGGGGACGATCAGATCATGCAGGGTCCTTATTAGAGTGGGGTAGAAGGGACGATCAGATCATGCAGGGTCCTTATTAGAGTGGGGTGGAAGGGGACGATCAGATCATGTAGGGTCCTTATTAGAGTGGGGTGGAAGGGAACGATCAGATAATGCAGGGTCCTTATTAGAGTGGGGTGGAAGGGAACGATCAGATAATGCAGGGTCCTTATTAGAGTGGGGTTGAAGGGGACGATCAGATCATGCAGGGTCCTTATTAGAGTGGGGTGGAAGGGGACGATCAGATCTTGTAGGGTCCTTATTAGAGTGGGGTGGAAGGGGACGATCAGATCATGCAGGGTCCTTATTAGAGTGGGGTAGAAGGGACGATCAGATTATTAGAGTGGGGTGGAAGGGGACGATCAGATCATGCAGGGTCCTTATTAGAGTGGGGTGGAAGGGGACGATCAGATCATGTAGGGTCCTTATTAAAGTGGGATGGAAGGGGACGATCAGATAATGCAGGGTCCTCATTAGAGTGGGGTGGAAGGGGACGCGGAAACATTTCTACTTTGGAAACAAATAGTTGAATTTTCTACACATAGTAATCTCAACAGTTGTTGAATATGGGTCATGAACCTAATGGTAATTGATGATACATTTTTTAAATGAAGAGGGAAAGCTATCATCAATTTGTGGAACACCCTTTTCAGATATTAAAACACTGTTGATATGATTATGTGTAAAAATATAAATTCTATGACTCTAATATACAAATATTTTATTTATTTATCCGAAAGAATATTTTTGTTATTAGAATCGCAAAAATACTACCCTTAGCTCTAAATTACTAGCATCCCATATTAGGCCTTGCGAACACTATAGGTGAAGGGATGTTGAGGTAGTTAAATATAGTAGTCTCAACAGTTGACCGATCCCATTCTTTGGTGGTAAGCGCACCTAAATAACAGATTAAGGGTCCTGGGTTACTTACTTTATTTTTTGAGGAATGCTACATACTTAATCTTATCTTAAAAATGTTTACATTTTACCTCAAATGTCATAAAAAAACTTTTAAGGATTTTTTTTTAGTCATAGAATTTAAAATGGAAGGCTTTTAAACTGCAAAGCGTCTCTGAAATTGTATATATGGCTCATTTAGAATGGTTGGACAAAAGT
Source organism: Timema bartmani (assembly GCA_902151455.1). Lineage (NCBI taxonomy): Eukaryota > Metazoa > Arthropoda > Insecta > Phasmatodea > Timematidae > Timema > Timema bartmani. The sequence goes on along the minus strand of CABFWB010002073.1, from coordinate 89,203 downwards.
AAGAGGTTGAAAACGGAGCTTCTCAATAAAATTGTATCAAGAGCGTTTACCATAGCTGGCCCAATTCAGCTCCCAACTAAAGTATTTAACAGCTCTAAGATAATCTGATGTGCTTGTCGAGAGTCTAAGGTAGGGATGTGGATAATTATTTACTTACAGGAGTGCCAAATAATAGAATAAAAAAAATTCGGTCCAAGCTCTTTTGTTTATTTATCTTTATTCAAAATTCCTTTTTTTTTTAATACACACATAACAGATTGAAACGAATAAGTTTAAATATATTTAGAATGCACTAAATTAATAAATACCCTGGTGGCTTAATATGTTTTAAGTTCGTTTAAAAGATCTATATGATTGGGTGTGAGCTAAGTGAAACTGTGATGAGGTGATTCTCAAGAATGGAAACAGATCAGTAAGTCAGTTTTTAAGATAAAACATCTCCTAAGTTTCATGGATGCAAACATTTCCAAGTTATATTATTGGGCGTGATTTACCAAATTTGTAAAGATGATTTTGGCATGGGTTTTGTAAAAATCCAATTTTGTTGTGTTTAATAAAACATGCTTCAAAACGCATCGCCACAGGCCAGATTGATCACACTGGAGGGCCGTATTTGGCCCACGGGCCTTATATTGCTCATTCCTGGTCCAAGGCATATAACAAGGTTGTGTAAGGTTTGTGGCCGAGATATTTGACTATGATCTACGTCCAGAACCAACCTCACTCTCATCTCCAACATGCAGGTGGTTAGATTTGGTAGGTGTTAAGTTCAATTATACACATGACAATGTTATTTATTTTTGGTGGTATTCAACGTGTACTTTCTGAACCGACTAATTACATCAGCACACGAGAATTCCCATGGACGAGTGTGAAAGGGCCCACCAATTTTGACGGGAAAGGTATTTTCGCATACGTTCTAGAGTTATTGTACATATCACAATCGACATGAAACCCAAAGCTTTACTTCCCCTCAATCAAGGAAAATTCGTTGACCCCAGCTGGGTTTGAACCCACGAGTCACTGTTACTAGGGGTCACAAATACCAATAATAAAGCCTTTTACAGTAAACTGGATTGCCTGTGACGGGGAGGTTGAGGATTGAATCTTGGCTGGAACTTGTGTTTTTGTCTCAAGAGTAGACTAATAGTTTATTACCCATCCATCTCTATATTAATGTGAGTGCGATTCGTCTGCCTTCCTCATCTCTTGCCCCTTGTCATTAATAACCCAGGTGTTTTAAAAACATGATGGGTTTTTAAAACAAATGTTTGGTCGAGGTATTCTCTTCACGTCTAGTTTCTTCCCTCTTCCCCACTATTTTCCTCGAAATGCTCAACACAGACAGCGCGAAGGCAAACTGACAAAAGGATGGGTCATTGTTTTGAAATATCTGAATAGTGATAGAGCTCTTTTGTGGATGTGTGAAGGGGGGAGGTGGGGTCGTCCTGGGAGTTTACAAAAGAACAAGGAAGGAAACCAACACTGTGGTTGGACAATCAATTTACCGCCACCAAACCTTGATCTCTCCATATTTTACTTTCCCAACTCTTTCCTCCTAGCCCTGTTTCCTTTTTATCCTCTTTGTTTCTTTATCCTACGCGAGTTTTGTGGTGGGTAATGAATGGTATGATGTGGTGAAGGGCTATTATTGATATGCCATATTCCCCCCCTCCCCCCCCCC